>VBRH01000351.1:0-37891 GCA_014578085.1 Cardamine resedifolia | reverse complement strand
AAAAAAAAAAAGGTCTAAAATCTCCGATGGTAAGTTGATGTCTTGCTGATGATATATGTATGGTGGATAAACCGAAGCTCCATTGTTAGTTTTAAGTAAAAAAGGTCTAAAAACTTTTTACATTGTCATGATTACATCAACATTTAAATGAAAGGTTAAATCGTTCAGAAAATATTTATATCATTTTTATTTTATTTTTTAATTGTCCATTTATTTCATTTTTATGGAAATCAACTACTTAAAAATCTTTTAAACATAGTACAATTTATGAAAGTAATTATGAAAATTTATATAACTGGGAGATCTTTAAGGTAAACAATAATAAACCATATATTTATGCTATTCTAATCGTGATCAACCAAAACTTTCTAAATAAAAGAATTAAAAAAAATTGTATATCATCAAATGTACTTCAGATTTTCTGGTTTTGCATGGGAGTATCGATCGAGGAAAAGTCGTATCGACGCCGACGCCGACGGTGAATCGTTTTGTCGGTGGTGGGATCCATTATTTAATATTTTAAATCTTCTAAATTAGAATCCTAAAACACGATTGGTGACTTTAGTAAAAGGAAAAAAAATTAGATTCTTTTCCAAAACAAACCTAAAATTCCGGGAATCAATCGCTACGATTTCCTAGAGGATCCAGCAATTATAGCATTTCGTATTTTAGATTTCCAGATTTAACGTCCTGTTTAATCTACATATTTTGTTTATTATCCCTAACACACTGTTTAGTGGAGTATAGTATTTTTATAAGTCATTTGAAATTAAATTGTTATTTAATTTCCACTGGACATATCTTGCTAGAGAAAAGGATATCATCATTTATTAACAAACAATATGTGACTATTATTTTGTTCCTTGTTTAATCAACATCCAATAATTCAATAAAAACAAAAAAAAACAAAAAAACAGTGAAATAATGTGAAAATAATAGTCAGATTTAAAAGAATGAAAAGATAGAAAATGAAAGGAGAGACAGAGAGTGAACGGGAAGAAAAAAAAGAAAAAAAAGAAAAAGAAAAAGAGGAGGAGATAAATAATAATAATAATAAAAGAAAGTAAATAAAATAAATATATTTCTAGGCAATTTGCATAAGGAAGCTATATATGTTAACGTGAGCTCCTCTGCAAATCTCTTATCTCTCTCCCATTTCTTCAATTCGATTTCAAAATCGTAAGAAAGAGATTATCAAAGTCTCTCTCTCGGTCACCGGAAAAACTTCCCCTCAGGAATTCGAGGAGACAATTCGAAACGGAATATTCGGAAATCGCGTTTCCGAAACACAGAAAAAAAAAAAAGAGGGAGGCTTACTCCAAGAATCTAGGGTAATTTTATACATTACTCTCTCAATCAATTATATACGTACAGATCCATCTCCAGTTATAATTTTATCATCTAGTTCGACGAAATTTTGGTAAAACCAGATCTAGATTTTTTCTTAATTTTGCTGTGTGTTTCGTCTTCTTCATTTGTTAGCTGATTAAATGAGCATTTGTTTTCGTAACAACACATTATAGCTTAATCTCCTGTAAAACAAATCTATTCATTTCTTTTTTTCTGAATAATGTGGATAATCTTCAATATATATGTAGTTTTCGAATTTGGATTTATTTCAAAAAAAAAAATCCAGATTCATTTTGTTTTCGCTTTGTGTGTATTCTTCCAATACTAAATTTTAGATTCATCGTTAATTTTCTTCTGCTGTTATTGATTAATTTCTCTTTTTTTTTGGATGTGTAAAATTAAAAATTAAAGACTTTCCGTCTCTGCCAAGTAATGATTAATGCTAATTCTTTTCCCCTGGCCCTTTTTTTTTTTCCTCTCTTTCCTTTTCGCTTTTAAGTGTTAAGCTGTCTGCAAGTTGTTTTGTGCAGATTTGTTTTCAAACTTTAAATGCGAAAGTGAATAAGTTTTCAAGTTATATTAATATATACAAACCATTCATGTGTATGCATTTATTATTGATTCATTGATCCAATTGTTTATTGTTATCGAGTTTGATGGAAATTTGTGAGAGCATGTTATGGCGCTCAAATCTGGGACCCAAAAACCATGTGAGATACATTAAAGTAACAATCTCTATATGTCGGCAATGTTGTTTGTTCCTTTTAGATCTCGATTCTCGCCGTCCTTTGTTTCCTCAACTTTTGTCAAATCCTGACTGCCCCATCTTTTGTTTATTCGAAACATATATTATAGCAAATGAAGTTCTCTTTCCTCTTCAGTAAAATTCTCTTTCATAAATGGCAGAGCTTCTTTGCTGCTCTTGTCTAGTCATGTTTTAAAGCAGCAATCTCTAACTACGTCTGATTAACTAATGTGTTGCAAATTTGCAGGTGTTAATCTTCTAAAAAAAGGATTCTATTTACATATATCTGTAAGTTAGTACCAAAACGATGAAGTATAAAGATGAGAAGTACGAGAAAGCTGAGAGAGGTTCAAGGGTCTTGCCCAAGACTGTTTTATTGATTCTGCTATGTGGCCTTTCTTTCTATCTTGGTGGGATGTATTGTGGAAAGAACAAACTTGAAGTTAAGGATGTTGCAAAGGTTGAGTCTTCCTCGGATATTGATGACTCTCTTCAAGGCAAATCTGTTACTTTCTCGGAATGTACCAGTGACTACCAAGATTACACTCCGTGCACGGATCCAAGGGTACACTTAAGTTTCTGACTTTTTTTGGGGTGTGAATATGGGAAAACTTTAGCTAATGTTTTGATTTCGTTTTTCTTGTTCAGAAATGGAAGAAGTATGGTACTCACAGGCTTACTTTCATGGAACGACATTGTCCTCCTGTGTTTGATAGAAAGCAGTGTCTGGTTCCTCCTCCTGATGGGTATAAGCCACCAATAAGATGGCCTAAGAGCAAAGACACATGTTGGTACAGGTAAATGTTTGTCCCTTTTCTCAACCTGATAATCGCATCTCTTTCTTAATTATTTGTATCTCTAGATCTCTCCTGTCCTCGGATACCTGAAGTAAGTTGGTTAATTTGATGTGATTTGATTTCAGGAATGTGCCATATGATTGGATCAACACGCAGAAATCTAACCAGAATTGGCTGAGGAAAGAGGGTGAAAAGTTCATTTTTCCTGGTGGAGGTACAATGTTTCCACATGGAGTTAGTGCATATGTCGATTTGATGCAAGATTTGATCCCTGAAATGAAAGATGGGACTATACGCACTGCCATTGATACTGGTTGTGGGGTAAGTTTATATATTTCTAGAGTTTGTTTTGGAAATGATTGGATTAGAGGTTCCCTTCTTTAACTCCATTGACCTTGATCTGTTTTTAAGGTTGCTAGCTGGGGAGGTGACTTGTTGGACCGCGGTATCCTCACAGTATCACTCGCCCCGAGAGATAATCACGAAGCTCAAGTCCAGTTTGCTCTAGAACGTGGAATTCCTGCGATTCTAGGCATCATTTCGACTCAACGTCTCCCTTTCCCTTCAAATTCATTCGATATGGCTCATTGCTCAAGATGCCTTATTCCGTGGACAGAATTCGGTAATTTAACTTTCTTTGATCAATTGAATAGCTATGTTTGAATCTTTTTGGATCATCGAACTATGTGAGTTTTTTTTTTATTACTGAAACTCTTGTAACAATCTTTGTCTCTTTACTGCTTACTCAGGTGGAGTCTACCTTCTGGAGGTTCACCGTATCCTAAGACCTGGTGGCTTTTGGGTCTTATCTGGTCCACCAGTCAACTATGAGAACCGTTGGAAAGGTTGGGACACAACCATTGAAGAGCAGAGATCAAATTACGAGAAGCTGCAAGATCTGTTATCTGCAATGTGCTTCAAAATGTATGCCAAGAAAGACGATATCGCAGTGTGGCAAAAATCTCCAGACAATCAATGCTATAACAAGTTGTCTAACGAGCCTGACGCATACCCGCCAAAATGTGACGATAGCCTTGAGCCAGATTCTGCTTGGTATACGCCATTACGCCCTTGTGTTGTGGTTCCAAGCCCTAAGCTTAAGAAGACAGATTTGGAATCTATTCCTAAGTGGCCAGAGAGATTGCACACAACTCCTGAAAGGGTATCAGATGTTCCTGGAGGAAACGGTGGCGTGTTTAAGCACGACAATAGCAAATGGAAAACACGGGCTAAGCATTACAAGAAGCTGTTACCTGCGATTGGCTCTGATAAGATTCGGAATGTGATGGATATGAACACTGCTTTTGGAGGTCTTGCTGCTGCTCTGGTCGATGATCCTTTATGGGTCATGAACGTCGTCTCTTCTTACGCTGCGAACACACTTCCCGTTGTGTTTGATCGTGGATTGATCGGAACATATCATGACTGGTAAAATCACCAAATCCTAATACTTTTACTTTCAAACACTTTGAGTTCACATACATAATATTGTGCTCTGTTGTTTCATAGGTGTGAAGCTTTTTCGACATATCCAAGAACTTACGATCTCCTTCATGTCGATGGGCTGTTTACATCTGAAAGCCACAGGTAAACTATTCAGAACAGAGATCTTTAAAGCTTAGGTCTTTGAAAAGTCATTGATGATTTGATAAGTAATTAGTAATGGTCTTGTGTTTTGGGCAGGTGTGAGATGAAATATGTCATGCTTGAAATGGATAGGATCTTGCGTCCTAACGGGTATGCGATTATACGGGAATCGAGCTATTTTGCGGATACGGTTGCATCGGTTGCTAAAGGACTGAGATGGAGTTGCCGTAAGGAACAAACAGAGTCTGAATCAGAGAACGAGAAGCTCTTGGTTTGCCAGAAGAAGCTGTGGTATTCCTCTAACGCAAATTCAGAAACAAAATAAATAAATAAAAAGAAAGGAAAAAATAGGACAAATCTAAAGCTTAAGCTTAAAGCTTTAGTTTTATCCGGAGGTTTCTTGAGAGCCAAGTTACAACAACAACAAACATAGGTTCTTTGTCTTGCTTCAAAGCCAAGAAAGCTGCTACCAATTCATTTTTATTATCCCAGCATATTTATCAACTTTCGATTTGTCTTATAGTATATGCTTGGTGAGAATTATAAATTTTTTTTCTTGGGTTCAAATTGTAAGTTTAAATTTTATTTTAAACGGTAAAGGTCGAGATTTCTCGAATGTTAGGTATAATGAGTTGGGATCTTCTTGTATTGTTTTACACGTTAATATGTTGGTGGTCCATCTAGCGATTATAAAAAAAAATTATCTTCATGTCCTTTTTGCTAAAGTATGTATGTTTTCCAGCTTTTAAAAAATGATATATGGATACAGAGCATACATTATGTTAAGTATTTTGAAGTTTGGTTGATAATTTGTTTCGTGTTAGTAGAGTAGGAAAAGAATTAGATATAATGAACGATAACATGATTTAAAAGTAAATTTGGTCGTGTTGGTTAGGTGAAATATACGTAACTGATTCTGATAAATTAATAAAAATCTGATTGTATAAACGTAGATTATGCTTAAAACATATTTTTATTAATCCATGAAAACGACATCAAAAGTAATCGATCTCCTTTAATTTTCTAAATCGCATATTCTAGCATCATGCGATAATTTAAATTTATACAGAGGGAACGAACTTAGATTTCTTGTCGCCTTTTTTTTTCCCAAACAACTTGAATTTCTTTCCCTCTAAATAAATCCAACCGAACTTGTGATCTTGATGATTTAACATCCACTATTTTATAATTTTTAATCACAATTTATCAACCAAACAAATTATATACAAAAAAATGTACGCTTGATTTTTATTAGAAAAACATCGTGTTAAAATTTTATTTCTTACTATATAATATTCATGATGAATGTAATACACATTCTTAGAAAAATGACACCTTGATCCTTGAAATCCATCGGGAATTGAATATATTCGAACCTTGTCATCCATACCCGAATCTCTCTTTATCCAAATTGTCAAAAATCCATTGAAATATTATTTATTCACTACATTTGAGCCCTTCAAATAATATGTACATTTATTAAAAAAAACATGTTACAAACCATAATTGCGGTAATCTATTTTCAGTTTTGTAATCCCCCATGAATCATGGCTATTATACTAACTATCATAGAAAAGTCAAGATTAAAAAGTACTTACTTATACATATATATCAGTGTGTTACATCGTGGAAGGCAAGAATAAAAGAAAGACTAGAGAGGCGGCCAAGTAAAGATACAGTAAAATCCTTATAATCAAACGGTCCATAATAAAAGTAATGACATCATCAACATGATAATCTCACGGTTATATATAAAAGAACACCATAAATTCATAGATTTAAACACAGAAGATTATAGCAGTTTCCAACGTGACACGACCACAAATATCATCAATGACGATCGAAGCAAAGGAAAAAAATATATATTCTGTTTTCTTTGTAGCTGGGGAATATAAATTGTAAGGTTTTTTTTTTTCTGGTCATCACGAGAGAATCGCAAAGGGAGAGAGATATTTGGTGGAGAGAGAGAAAAGAGCGGTGGAGTTTTGTTTTATTTGTTGGAGTCGGAATCGAATATTGAAAAGTTTAAAGAGGTAGAGAAACTCTGGATTCCGTCTCTTTCCGTCGTCGGCGACGGTGGTTATGCCGGTTGGCTCTGAGGTTATGTTTTAGATCTCCGTCTCTTAACACCGATTTTAATTGTCTCTTTGATTTTTGTGTTTGATCAGATTGGATCTGAATTTGATTTCGATTTAATTCATTTGGTATTGCGTGGAATCGTGTTTTTGGGATCTTGTGGAGTCGGATTTGAGTTTTTGATCCATTTCTATTGTATTGATTGATATATCATCATCGAATTGGATATGTTTTTGTTCCAGCTTTTTTTTCAGATCTGTGAGTTTATTAAGTAGGCTAAATTTTTTTGGTACATCACTACTGGTTTTGCGAAATTTTCTCAGATATTGTGATTTGTTATCTCAGCTGCATTTTTTAAAAATTATTCCTGCTAGGTTTGGGGTTTCATGAACGATGATAAATTTGATTGTTCTTGACGAGAGTCTAATGTAAGTTGAGTCCATTATTAGCATACCATTTGATTTCTTTTTGATTGATCTCTTGGACTGCTTGCCTGGCTTTTGGATTGCTTATATATGTCTATGCTTTCTCATTGCTACAGGTTCTATCAGGCTTTCTTTTAAGTGGATTTTCATCTTTTGAGATATGGAGCAAGTTTTTGTATGGCCAAGCTGCTACCACTATCGGCTTTTATCATTCCAAGAAGCGCTTGATTGGCGGTTTCTTGTACGTTCAGATTTCCTTGTGGGCTCTTTCGTTAACTGTACTTAGTGGTCAAACCCTCTTTCTATGAACTTTAGGGAAGGCGTGAGGCAAATTTCTTAGACAGGTATGGCTTTCAACTGAAGCTGTTGAGAGACTTTTTGTTTTGTTTTAGGTTATACAATGCTTCCCTCCTTAGATAGTTGTCGTTGATTTCCTTGTAAATATCCCAATTGGAGTTTGAAATATATTTCATCAAGACTTTTTTACATTTTTTATGAGTGGCAAAGAAAGAGATTTGAGAAATGGTAAAACTGCTATAAAAAAATAGGAATTTTTGAAAGGAAAAATAGAACTAAACGATGAAAATAGAAGTCTTGTATGACATTCAGAAAAAGACACTCGCAGACATGTTTAAAGGATGTCGAACACTCAAACACCCCAAACTTAAAGATTTCTCTTGTACACATCTTCTTATCTATCAGAATATAACTGTATGTCTGGCATTTTTTTTTATACAGGGCTGAAGTCTGCATATCTTCCTTCACATAGTCCTAGAGAAATCTCTTTGCTAGCCCCCTCTTCCATATCTTGTTCTTATGGGCGCTGGTTGAAGAAAGATATATCAGTTTCTTTTTCAAGTTTACATATGTCGTTTCCTTGAGAGTCTGAACCCCTGAGTGAAATGTTGTGAGCATAGGGTCCTTCCTATTAGCCAACACATTCTTTCTTGTTGGTTCCTCTACGTCTTTGAGTTCTCAGTATGTTTTTTCCTCTCCTCTTACTGTCTTTCTTTTGTCTTAATGGTCAACCCATTTATGTTCGAAGTAAATAACGGTCAGTCTACCCAGTTGGAGAATCATTGATTTTACTGCCTTGGTGTCCAGTCCTTGCTACGAACGACTGGAAGATTAATGCTATATAAATCTTTCAGAAGTTCTTTACATACATAAATAAAGAGGCTACGTTGCTATACCGGAAAGAAGATGGACAGGTAGCTTAGATTTCTCTTAATTCTATAATATCTTTGGCATCTACCCCCTTGATTTTTGGCTTACGAGTTTACTTCTCAATGCCTTGTGAATTTATAGGTACAAGTTAATTAAAGAGGTTGGTGATGGAACTTTTGGTAGTGTTTGGCGAGCTATCAATAAGCAGACGGGTGAAGTTGTAAGTTACTTTCTTTGAGAGCTATCCATGCCTGTAGCTGTGCTTGATTTTTAACTAACTGAAGTTTTCTATGAGCAGGTTGCAATTAAGAAAATGAAAAAGAAGTACTACTCCTGGGACGAATGTATTAATCTGAGAGAAGTGAAGGTAGTGACCTGCCTTTGTTGAGATGCTTTTTTTGTCTTGTTTACTCAATATTTGCTTATTCCTCCTTTTTTCTCCTATTAGTCGCTCAGGAGAATGAATCATCCAAACATCGTGAAGCTGAAAGAAGTTATCCGGGAAAATGATATCCTATACTTTGTCTTTGAGTACATGGTATACTTCTTTCCTGCTTGATATTTTCTGACGCTTCAATTCATTGCATTGAATCGGTATATGTCATTGTTACTTGATCAGGAGTGCAATCTTTACCAGCTTATGAAGGATCGACAAAAGCTTTTTGCAGAAGCTGATATCAGAAATTGGTGCTTTCAAGTCTTCCAAGGCCTTTCTTACATGCATCAGCGTGGTTACTTCCACCGCGATCTTAAGCCAGGTAACTGATAGCCTTGAGGTGTCAGATACAAAGCCTCATACATCTGCTATGAAGATTGACAAATAGTTTTTCACTGAATATTTATCTATATTGTGTTGGTTGTTGCAGAAAATCTATTAGTCTCTAAAGACATCATTAAGATTGCTGATTTTGGCCTGGCACGGGAGGTTAATTCGAGTCCACCTTTTACCGAATATGTTTCTACACGCTGGTAAGATTTGCTTCCTTTCTTGTGTTGCAATGAATCGTACAGAAATATCAGCATCTATGTATATTTGTACTTCAGTGACCCATATGTTGGTTTGATGCTATACCCGTGCTGCCTTACTGACCCAAAAGTCTTTGTTCTAATAGGTACAGGGCACCTGAAGTACTCCTACAGTCATATGTATACACATCAAAAGTTGGTTAGTATCCATACTATAGTAAGAAATAATTATATTTGATCTTTAATGATGCAATCCAGTGCTTAACAATTTGTGTTCAGATATGTGGGCGATGGGAGCTATTATGGCAGAGTTGTTGTCTCTTCGTCCTATTTTTCCCGGGGCTAGGTAAATTAGCAGTGATTAATTTGTATTTGCTGATTAGAAATGTTGCAAAATCAAATGCTAATAAACAAGTGAAAATGTTGTCGTATCATCATTGCAGTGAAGCAGATGAAATCTACAAAATCTGCAATGTCATAGGCAGCCCAACTGAGGAGACCTGGTTGGAGGGACTTAATCTTGCTAACACCATAAACTATCAATTCCCTCAGGTACTTGCTCGAGCTTGAGAAATTGTGTGTTGAGCCTCACTGGTTTTGTTGTATCAGACAATAACAGCTGTTATCTTGCAGCTTCCTGGTGTACCTCTTTCAAGCTTGATGCCATCTGCTAGTGAAGATGCAATTAATCTTATTGCGGTATTTTAACAACTCTTAAAAGGTTTATGAATCCAAGAAGTTATTTCTTTTATTCTTAGACGCTGATCTCCAACCTTTTCATGATCATTCAGCGGCTTTGCTCGTGGGATCCATGCAGCAGACCAACTGCTGCAGAGGCTCTGCAGCACCCGTTCTTCCAGGTACACCAGCAAAGTTTTTAAATGGACAATATACAATGACTGTTATAGCTCTACTTCCCATCTAACTGTATTCTCCTGTGGCAGAGTTGCTTTTATGTCCCACCATCTCTTCGTCCCAAGCCTTCTGTTGCAAGAACTCCACCGCCTGGTAATTTCAGTTTGTTGATTGCCAATGTCAGGATGTGGAATCATTATATCTATTTTGAGATTGTTACAATCTAAGTTTCATATATGTTTCATTCTAGTTGGGGCAAGGGGATCATTCGAGCACCAATCAGTTAAACGGCACCCGGTGTCTCTTGCCAATGCTAAGCCATTCAACAGCTATGTTAGTCCAAAGTCGAATGCTGCTTTTGGCAGTGGTGTCCAGCGGAAACTTGATATGGCTAATCAAGATGGGACGAGAAACACTAAACCCGTGAGAAGTTCTGTTAGAGACTCCAAATACAGACCACCCGGGAAAAAGAGTCCTCGTAAGTAAAAACTTGTAAACTACCTTTTTCTTTTTCTTTTATCAGGGACAATGGTTGTGTTAATTCAACTAACAAAACAAATCCATTCAATTGGAGACAATGCAGCAGCAGTAGCATTGAACAAGAACCGGGTCAGTCGTAATGTATCTGAGACTGTTGATAAACTTTCAAACATGAGCATAGGAGGAACTGGATCTCGAAGACACTCTGTGTCTGTGGTTGGACAGCATCAACAGCTGAAACCACCTCCGATGAAGGCAGGTTGGGTAGGAGAAACACGTGACATGTACCTTAGACCAACACAACCCACTACCAATGCCTACTCTAGGAAAGTTGCCGGTTGACTCCAAAAACCAATCACTCAAGCTTGCCTCTTCTGAGCAAATATATTTTACTTTATATAAACTATCTTATCATCTATACTCTGGATTGTCCCTGAGTCTTTATTTCATGAAAAAAAAACGAAGCGTCTCCTTTACTTTGACGACAGTCTTGTATCTCTGTCGTAGATGGTTCGTTCTGCTTTTATTTTCTTTTCTTAAGTTCGGTCGTGTGATAGTTGTTGTAAGTTTGACGATTAACTTTGTGGTTTGCAATAAAGTTCGACTTGGGACTATTTTGTGTAGTTGTGGACTTGCCAAATTGATTCTGGTTGGTGTACCAGCCTTGTGTTCTTGTGTACCACAACCTTGATTGGTGCGATATTCAGACCCGTAGAGTGGATGAAGAAATTTTTAGAGATATATTCATAAGCCCTTTTAAGAGGAAACCCCCAAAAACATATTCAGCAAAATTTACATCAGATTATTGTAATTCTCAGAGACGAGACCAATAGGAGCTTTTCATGCTTAGTCTATCTCTTACTTGAGGACTTCCAAAAGGATTGCCAAAAGACAGGCCAGTTCTTCTTAGCTTCGTTCCAGCCTAACAACGAACCTTCTCTCAACGGATCCCAGCTCGACGACACGATCCCATAACTCACACCAGCTAAAGCCGTACCGAAGAAGACGAAGGAAACAATAAAGGGAACCCAAGTGGGCACATCAAGTTTCAATCCGACTTTGAGATAGTAAAAGAATGGGAAGAACAAAAGACCAATGAAGAGTGGTAACCCCACAGTGAATCCCATTCTGCTTATCATTCTGTTAGTCACTATCTCTGGAATCACACCACTCTCACGATCATCTTCATCATCATCATCTTCTTCATCACTTTGGTTTCCTGGTTTTGGCTTTTTCGCCTTCTTGATTTTCTTAGGAGGAGGTCCAAAGCCTCTCGGGCTATTCATTGTTGCGTGTAATGGCGCTATACGCGATATCTCTAAGCGGTTGATGTAAGTAATGGACTTTGGAACTTGACTCTTCGTCTTGTCTCTCAGTCTCTCAACTAAACTAAACTGTTTCTTGTTTCCATCAATTTTAAAAGAATAGTCTCAATATTCCAGAAAATATATAAGTAACAAGAGATTGAAAACCAGATTAGATGTTTGATACAAGATGTGATTATGATGACGCCATCAAAATGCAATAATAAACCGAACGAAAATAGCATGAAAAATGGAGGAACGAGTTAACTAAGTTTATTTTTAGTGATCATTGATCACCAGATTGATAGATACCAACAGTACAAGGTAACGAGTTGACTCAGCCTCAATAGACTACAACAACATAGAGGGAGAGAGGATCACCTTGGAAGACGATCTGGGATGAGGAGAGAGCTTGAAGGGACATGGTACAGAAGCCATTGAATCAGACCATACATGAACCACTCCTAACGAGATTTAGACAGAGACTGAGATACAGCATGTACTTTTGTGTTCCTTTGGTTTCGAAATGGATAAGGTTCTTCGCCTTGCGAATCTTTTTTTTCTTTCTCTGGTACAGCCAATCGCCTAACACCGGTCTAATCCGGTCCGGTATGTATCCATTTCACACACAAACTGACAAAAGTAATCGATTATAGGATTCTGCCGTAGTTTGGTTTGGTAAACCGGATCGGATTGTACCGGTTATGACGAGTGGTTCTTACTTGCTTGTTATTTTACTTATTAGTGTTTGTTTGTCCGAATAGTGTTGGATCGAATAAGGTTGCAAACAAAGAAGGAGAAACGAAGAGGGGAAAGATCGAAGCAGACGAAAAAATTGAAATAGTGAATCCATTAATGGTAAAAAATTTACATGTTTCCTTCGTTGTTCTATTTCTTAGTTTTATCCCAATTGTCTGATTTTTTCGAGCTTTATGTTTGTTGTGGAAAGTGTTGAATATGCATTGGGTTTTGGTTGATTTAGTTCAGTGGGGGTTACTGAAGATCATTTTTAGTGGGTCAATGTTAACATTTTCTCTTTTAAACTTTCCTAATTTATCAGGTCTTGATGATAATTAAAGGTATATTTAGGAGATATGAGAAGTGGAATCCTGTTCATCCTACTTATGGAGCATTTTGGGGAATGGGGATAGGGATTGGTTGTGGTGTCGGATGGGGCCCTGGTTTTGGCCCTGAGGTCATTGGTTATGTTGGTGCAGGCTGCGGTGTTGGTTTCAGTGTTGGTATAACACTTGCTGGTCTCGGCATTGGTCTCCCCACAAATTTTCTTCTTGCAGCTCCTTATAACAGTACATATCTATCCCTCTCTCACACATTTCTTCTTATAGGTGTGTGTGTGTTTGTTCTCAATACTAAGTAAATTCTTATTTTCTGAACTTTCTTAACTCATACGCAACTTGAATGATGAACTTCTTTTTGATATTTTATCTTCAGCTGCGGAAGCAACTAGAAAGGGTGCTTTTGAGTTGTTTGGTAAAAATCTCTCGACCGATGGTTGGAGCGATTTTATGCCTCAAATTACGGGGTTGCAGAGACAAGTCAGTGAGATGTACTCTGGTTTTAACAAGAAGCCTCAGTTAGATAATGCCATTGACATTAAAAGTTTTCCTATGTTCATTTCACATGAATGTGGAAGATTTGGGAGTCATCTTCTCCGTGTGCGCAAAGGTACATAATACATTCTATTAGTCTAGGTTTAAGATACACCGTCTTAACATTTTGTGCAAAGTTCGTATCTATCCGTTTACTTTGTCATTGATAAGATAAGTTAGCCTTAGCATTTCAAATAGAAGCTGGAATCATGGCTTCTAGTCTGAGTATTTTGCTTGCCTCTATGTTACATATAACTAACTTTCACTCCCAACACTCTTCAGTCTCATGTTAATAATGTAAACGCTTCTCTAGATAGCAATTGGATAGAGAACAGTTAGATTTATCATTTTTCTTTGCAGGTTCGGAGGACACTAAATCATCAGCTATGTAATGCCACCACCCACCACGAGGATATCTTAAGCATTTCTAGATATGTGAATGTTACTGTGAAGTTTTCAGCACAAATCAGAACCTGGTTCCTTTCTTGTTTGGAGAAACATTTATGAACCAAACCTGAAACACTTTTGTCTTACAGTTACAGAGATTTGGGATTTGACAGTAATAAACAGTTTAGGTTAGTTAACGTATTTCACAAAAAAAAAAAAGGGCCAGAATATGTAGTTAATGTTACATCACAAGTTTATGCTTTGTCCCTTAATCAAATTTATTATCTACTCTTTTCTCTTTTTTTTTTTGTATTTTTTGTTTTTTTTGTTTTCTCTCTTGTTTTGATTTTTCCTCTCTTTTTTTGGTTCTAATTCCATTTGCTTTATTCCTTACTTCTGCTGATAAAGAAGTTGGAGAGAAAGATAATTAGAGTGAATATATACACCTTTATATGTATACATATATCTGTGTCACCCCAAAGTGAAAAATGCAGACTCTGGAAACCAAAAAAGTCCCTCCCATTTTAATTTTTCGCAGAAACACAAGAAGAGCTTATGGATCAAGCTAAGAAGTCTACATCTGAAACTGATCAGAAGCTTGAGTCTATGTCTAAAATTGATAAGATCAAGCCTTCCTCCAAAAAAGATTATGACAATTGGTTGTCTGGAAAACAGAAGGAATCTTCGTCTAAGCATGGCGTATCATCAACTCCTGGCAACAGTAGCAGTAAAAAAGGGCGGTCTAAGGCGAACCGTGTGGAGACAGAACCTGTGATTCCAGATCACACCATTCATGGTTTCAAAAACGAGATCTTGTTCTTGAAGCACTTTTTGCTGAAGCAAAAGGAATCCAAAGAGTTCAAGACTCTAGCTATTGTGGGGAAATACGGAGTTGGGAAAACGGCATTGTGCCAGTCTGTGTTCAACGATGCAGAAGTGAAACAAGCTTATCTCCCCAGGCTATGGGTGTCTATGTACAGCAAAGAAAAAAAAGAAAACGAAGACCCCAAGATAGATGTTGTGAAGAGGATCTTGAGATCACTTGGAGTTGAAGATGAGATGCTTGAATACATCAAAACAGAAGCAGAAGAAGAGAAGAGAAACAAAGATGAAGCTGGGGAAAGAGAGGAAGAGACAGTTAAAGAGAAGGAGCTCTCTCAACTATTGAATGCTCTTCATTTGAATCTGATTGGGAAGAAGTATCTGATTGTGTTAGACGATGTTTGGGAAGACAACAAGTGGAATGAGAGGCTCAGTGGTGAGAAGAATCAACAGGAAAATTCACATCTTTCTTGTGGGTTTCCTAAAGAGTCTGGTGGGAGAGTGATTGTGACTACGAGAGACGAGAGTTTGGCAAAGAAGATAGTTGGAGAAGAAGAAGAGAATCTGCAGCGTTTGTTTCCGATGATATCCGATGCAGAGAGCATATGGAATATATACCAAGATGCAGTACCCCCGAAAGCTGGCGATTCAGTAGCTGCAAATGCTAGCAAAGCACAAGTCCTGAAAGTGAATCCGAGGTATCCGGGAAGATTCAAACAAGAGCTTATGGATAAGTCTTGTGGTGTTCCTTTGGCTGCTCAAATGCTGGCGAAGATTGAGCCTGTGAAAATGGAGGAAAAGGAAGGATCAATGGACAGGAAGAAAAGCTTCTAAATTGTAAAGCAGTATCTATGTATTTACTAATTACTACTCTAATCTAAGGAAACATTTGAATATTACTATTGAAAATCATTCTATTAACTGTTATAGTTGTAACTTATGGGAGTGTAAACCTCTGGCATTTGAAAATAAAGAATAAAGTTTCAATACAAATTTGTGAAATTCTAAGATAAAACATTTTTTCACACATATGGTCTAACAATCATATGTGTCTTTAGGAAAATGCGTTTATTTCAATTATCGGACTCTGGAATAGATAATATTACTGTACGATGTAACAGTCATAGGTGTGTATGATCGTATACAAATATTTGTTTGTGGGTTATTGGACTTCTCATAACAAAATTGAGATAAAATACATGAGTTTTCAAATATGCGTCTAAAAGAAGGAGAAACTAATCACTAATTTATGGATTTTGAATTACAAGAAGAGAAATACCTTGAAGTATAACAAAAACAAGTTTTACAATTCAAATTTACCATATTATTTAGAAAAGAATCTGAAAATATCACAAACTTTAGATTTAGGGACTACAAATTTAGTAAGAGTTACATATTTAATTTAATTTTCGTTTCTAAACTTTTAGACATTCTTCATATACTTAAAACTTATACTAGTATTTTTGGAAAATTTTATTTTAATGGGTTATTTTTCAAAATGTGATAATTGCTCTAAAAAGAGTAATGATCTTTCAAAATACTTCACTTGTGAAAGAAAAGAAGCAATGAATCAGCATTAGAATATTTAATTTCCTTTGAGCTTAAGAGAAGTTGCAGATTCTCCCCAATATTTTAAGTTAAACATCTATACCCTCACTTCTCTAAGCATCGGCATGATAATAGGCAACACAAGTAGAGCAATTGCATGTAAACTTTTCTTTTGTAATAAGAAAATAAAAGTTTTGCTTGTTTAGTAAACAATTCCTAAAGTCATTTGTTACCTGCATATTCCGAAAAAAGATTGGGTATAATTCTACTCTGAACTAAAGCTAGAAAATTCTTGAAAGAATATAGTATTTATTTATACTTGGCGTTTCTGTTTCGCCAGAATCTAAACTGAAAAAAGCATTTGCTGTATTACAAAACCAGGATAGCTTGACTTGCAACATATCAGAGATGGATTTGTATAAATAAATACGGTGAATTAATCAACGAAAGATAACAAAGCAAACAAAATAAAATAAGAAAGAAAAAACAATCTGAGGAGAATTCCAATCTGATCAGTCACACTATACAATTAAGGTTCTTCACTTCTTCTCATTCTTCTCTCTTTTTTTTTTAAAAAAATATTTGATTTAAATTTCTAGGATACAATTTCGAATTTTCTTATTGTTCTAAAGAAAATATTTTCCATATTTTAAATTTGATAATTTTCATATATTGCATGGATATATATATATATATATATATATATATATACTGTATTGTGTTACCAACTCTCTGAATACATACGTAAATAAACTGAACCATAATAAATTGATCCAGAATTTTAACAAAAAATAAATAAATTGATAAAGCTGGAAAAATATCATAAGATAAATTAGTTTGATCAAAATAAAGTTAGTAATTTATCAATAATAATAAAAAAAAGGTTACAGTGGTAACAATAACAGTGATCTATCTCCTCAAGAAAACTCTTAACTTAGGGTTTGAAAATCTCCTCTCTTTTTTTAACAGAGATGGACAAGGAAGAGAAGAAAGATCAAATGACCAGAGAAGAGTTTATCAATAAGATAATGGAGTCATTGGAAAAAGACGGTGAAGTTTCAAAAACTGTCCTCGTTGGTGAAGCTGGTATAGGGAAGACATGGCTTGCAAAAGAAGTCAGCAAACGTGTTACCAAAGAAAAGTCTTTTAGTGTCCTCTGGTTACATCTGAACAAAAGAATTGAAGACAAGAAGGCGGTTTACGAGTATCTAGCTACTCAGTTGTCGTTAATTTCCGAGTTTGAAGAAGGCGAAGAACAAAATGATCTTGGTTATACATTGAAGAGCTTGGAAGCGGAGATAACAAAAGAGCTGAGCAAAAACAAGAAGAAGAATCTTCTGTTGATTTTGGATGATGCAGGAAGTATGACAACTGAAGACTATGTAATGGAACACCTAGAGCTCCGAAAGTTTCTTGAGCCACACTCAACTCTAAAGACTCTAGTCACAAGAAGAGATGAAAGAAAGGAGGAAGAACCTTCAACAACGATCAAAGTCAGTCCGCTTACAGAAAAAGAGTCACTGGACTTACTCAATGATTCTAATGAGAAATTACTTGAGTTTACCATTGAAGAATGGCAGGTTTTGCTGCAGAGACTTTGCGATCACAAAGAGATCAAAGAACCTAATTTGATGTCTTGCATTTTGAGCAAGAGCAAGCGCTTACCAGCTGCAATCGTTGTCTTCACCAAGTCCTTAGACAGCATCAAGTCGTTGTCTGCAAAACAGAGGAAGATCTTTAAAGAACTGATTCTATCTTCCGAGTCATTAGACGCAGCAGCTGCTTCCAAGAACGCTATAGATCGCAGCCGCTACTATCCCGTCTTGCGTTTAAGCTACGAGCTGTTAAAGCCTGAAGAGAATGTCAAGAGTCCCATCATTGCTTGCTTTTGGCATATCCTAGACTTCTACAAGTACAGTGGATGCGCTTACTACCGCGACCTAATCGTGCACTGGATGCTTGAAGGGTACTTTGATCCGATTAAGTCGGTTGAGAAAGCTTATCAGGAAGGACATTCCATTTTAATGGAGTTTATCAACAGAGGAATCTTGAAGATACAAGAAGACAATATGGTGGTTCCAGAGGCTTCTATGAGCAATCTATTAGATCTTCAAGATTGTGGATTCTTTGAAAGATCTTGTCTTGGATTCGACAGAGTTTACGGCGGAGACAAGAAAAAAGGGCTTGGGAGAATCATCTTACTTGACGATATGATACAGACAATTCAATCCAAGAAGAAGAAGATCACTACGATTATCGTTAGCGGAAATCGTTTACGCAGAGAGGTTCCTGAGAAGTTCTTTGAGAAACAAGAAATGCAAGATCTTGAAGTTGTTGTACTCTTTGAGCCAACGTTCCACGGTCTTGTTCACTCTTTATCTAAGCTGAAGAAACTCCGAGTACTTGTTATCAGAGACTGCTATCTGATCCCAAACATCGATGAGCTCAGGAGGCTTGAACACCTACACGTTCTTGAAGTCTCTGGTGCAAGTTCTCTGGATAAAATTCCTGATGATTTCTTCAAGAACATGACTCAGCTTCAAAGTCTTAACCTTTCTGGACTTGCAATCACATTTTCGCCTTCAACAATCGAAAAACTAAGCATGCTCCGTTGCTTCATCCTAAGAGACTGCTCTGAGCTACAAGATCTACCTAATTTCAATGTGGCAACAAAAGAACTAGAAGTTATTGACATTCGCGGAGCTCGGAAACTCATGTCCTACTTCGATAAAGTTAAAGATTGGAAAGATTATAAAGGCAAAAACAAGAACTTCGCTCCTCTTCGGCGGCTAGAACACTTAGATTTCTCAGAGACTCAAATCATCCGCCTACCAATATTTCATCTCAAAGACGCTACTAACGACTTCAGTAAAATGCCAGCCTTGACCCGGCTCTTGCTGCGAAAATGTACAAAGCTTAAGAGATTGCCACAGCTTAGTCCCTTGACAAAACTTCAGATTCTTGATGTCTCTGGAGCTACAAGCTTAGTGGAGATGCTTGAAGTGTGTTTAGAGGAGAAGGATGAGCTTAGAATCCTTGATATTTCAGAGACAATTCTTCCCGAGTTAGCCGACACGATCAATGGTGTTATCAATCTCAATCAGCTTCTGATAAGGAACTGCTCCCACATTAAAGAGCTTCCAAGCATTGAGAAACTTACACACCTTGAAGTTTTTGATGTTTCGGGTTGTAATAACTTGGCGAAGATTGATGGATCCTTTGTGAAGATGTCTCACCTCCACAAAGTGAATCTTTCAGGAACGAGTCTCGATAAGTTACCTGACAGTATCTCAGAGCTATCTAACATCAAAGAGCTCATAATAAGAAACTGTTCCAAGCTAAAGTCTCTTCCAAACCTTGAGAAGCTAACACATCTTGAGATCATCGATGTTTCGGGCTGCACCGAGTTGGAAAAAATCGAAGGATCATTCGAGAATATGTCTTACCTTCTCGAGGTGAATCTCTCTGGAACTAGACTCAAAATGTTTCCAGAGTTGCCAAAACAGAGCATCCTCTGTTCTTCAAAGCGCATTGTTCTCGCGAATTCGAGAGGTTTAGAGCGAGACGATTGGAGCCAAATAAAGGAGTGTTTAGCTAAGGATCCAGAGGGCTCTACCTTCTCGAATGTAACGGAGAAAGCCTGCGAAAAAAGCGAGAAACTTGTTCATGGCAGCGATAGATACAAAGTTCTTGATCCTGAAGTTCCTTCGGGTATCGATATCGTTGAGATCAACAGATCAGTGGATCTTGGAACAGAGAATGCAGAAAAATCAGAGTATGTTTGTATAGTAGAGAATGATTCCAAAATCGTATCTTCTATCAACCTGATATCGGTAAAGGGTTGTTGGGTAGAGAGGTGCAAGAACATGGAGAGTCTCTTAAAATTAGACGAGAAACAAGAGAAAGAGAAATCATCATCATCATTGGAGACTCTTTGGATCTCAAATCTTCCATTGCTGACAAGCCTATACAGTAGTAAAGAAGGATTCTTCTTCAAGAACCTTAAGAAGCTAACCATAGATTGTTGTCGAAGCATCAAATCACTCTTTCCCGAGATTCCTGATAACCTCGAGGTTTTACGTGTGAAGTTCTGCGATAAGTTGGAGAGATTGTTCGAAGGAGAAGAAGTAGGAAAGTCATTGAAGCTTCGTAAGCTTCAACTTCTTGATTTGCCTGTTTTATTGGAGCTTGGAGCTAATTTCCCGAAGCTGGAGAAATGCACTATTAAGAAATGTCCGAAGTTGAAAGAAACTGAAGATGAATTGATGCTAAGAACAAGGGAAGCAGAAGAAATTTCAGAGGAGCAGCCTCACAAGTAAGTGAACTAAGAACTTCTTTTTTTTTTGGTTATTTTTTTTAACACTTACTCTGTTTTTGATTCATGTGCAGGACTTTGGGGCCTGAAATCCAAACTTCTACTTAGCCGACAAAAGCTCCAGTGTCCTCCTCGTAGAACACCGAGTCACACAAGTCTCCATCATCATCTCTCTATCTCCACTGATTTTATGTTGATTTTCTTACCGTAAACGTCTAAATAATCTTCAAAGTCTTGAACTTAGATACAGCTTGTAATACGAAACTTTTAAAAATGTCAATTTTGTTTGTTGTTGTTGTGTGTTTTGTACTGTAAAATCTCAAAAAATAAAGAATAAATGAATGTTTTAGTTATTTATTTATACTTGTCTCATTTGGCTGCGAAATCGCCATTTATTTATTTCTAATAAGTTTGCACGAGTTGTTGATTCTAAATTCTGTTTCACATACACACGATTAGTGTTTCTACAAATGATTATACCAATGTCTGCTTTAAACTCTTTCAAATAGAATTTGCTTATTTGTTGAATGGTCTTTATCTGATTCTATGAATTTTATCTGAATTAATATTTGTTATCCTCCTTTTGTTAATGTTCATTGATTAGAAATCAAAGGACTTTTCGTCCTAAAAAGATCCCGCCATCAGGAACCAAGGTTTGTAAAATTCTTCTAATTTGACATTTGTTTGTTTTACTATGATTCATGTTTTTGTATCCGTTATAACTAACGTGTTACTTGCTTTTCCCTTTGATCTAATTTGACATTTGTTTGTTTAAGTCTATCTTATCCTAACCTCCTTGTTAGATATATCTTGGGCTTTAAGCTAATGATTGAAGCTTACCAAACATTGCATTCTGGTTTATATACAACTCGATTCAATCATCTAAACCATCTATGTTAATGAATTTGGATTAATTGTAGTTATGTTCAACTTCTATACACCCTGAATCGGATCGATTATTGCCCTGTAGTACAGTCTTCTGATATTCTTCAAGTTGGTACAGTTTCCTGATGAGATTCTTCTTTATATTACAAAAGCTAATTGCAATTTTTTTTCCTTGCTTTGGTATTGGGATTGGCTTAGAAATGACCTTCATTTCCCAACTATCCCTTTATGTTAAAACACTTCAACTAATGACTTAGGAATCTGGAAAAGAGTTTAACATTTTGAGTAACAATTATTGTGATGATTAACCAACTGACTCATCTGAATCCCGTTTATGCATTGGTTGCAACGTTTCAGATGGTGTACAGATAAAGAAGCCTATCGAGGTCTCAGCTCCAAAGTATGTCGAATATTTAATGGATTGGATCGAGACACATCTCAGATGATGAGTCCATATATCTTCAAAGACTTGGTAAATAATACACTTTGGGATATAACTTTGATTGTTATGGATAAAAAGATATTGGTCTTACTAGGCGATATTCGCGGTGAATAATATTACAGGTGTCGCTTTTCCTCCAAACTTCAAGTAAGTGGTGAAGACAATCTTTAAACGATTGTTTCGAGTTTACGCACACATTTACGGATTTACCACTCTCATTTCCAGAAAATTGCTAGTCTCAAAGAAGAAGCTCATCTCAACACTTGCTTCAAACACTTCATCCTCTTCACTCATGTATTATAAACTTTCTTTTTAATCAATGCTTATCAGTTCATGAGTTTTTTTAATTGTTGTTGATTTAGCTTTTTATTGGTTTGGTTTTTTTTTTTTTTTTTTTTTTTTGCAGGAGTTTGTTCTCATTGACAAGAAAGAGCTCGCTCCTCTTCAAGAACTCATAGAA
The DNA here is from genome assembly GCA_014578085.1 of Cardamine resedifolia. Classification (NCBI taxonomy): domain Eukaryota; kingdom Viridiplantae; phylum Streptophyta; class Magnoliopsida; order Brassicales; family Brassicaceae; genus Cardamine; species Cardamine resedifolia. The sequence continues at coordinate 15,670 of VBRH01000351.1, read as the reverse complement.
TCTATCATTGCACCTTACTAAACCAAAAAACTTAATTTCAGAATTTTTCTTTTTCAGAAATTCATATGGTAATGTTTTTTAACCCCAACTGTTTAATATTTCCACTCCTGTTTCTGTTTGTATAAAAACGCTATACACTGCTAAATCTTGGATTTATTTGGCTGATACAATCTAATCTTTCACTAGATATATACATATTTGGTCACTGCATACAAAGATTTTTTATTTTTTTATTTTAATTTTAAAAACATATGAAGATTTATTGATCTGTAGTTTTGAAATTGCTTTGAGTTTTGACTTAGGTTGAAAACGAATATTTAAACCTTTTTTGGGGGTCAATCTGGGGAAATTAACTTATTGTATGTTTTCATAATGTAATGGTGGTCTAAGTCTTACTTAAAAACTAAAGAATCAGACGTCAGCCAATTATTATGGTCCACGTGTGTATGGTTTACACGTCAGCTGTTTTGTCCATACGTGTCATTTTCTGAGCTGCCTAACGGAATAAGATCGCCGTCTACAGTGGATTGCTTCGTCAGCTAAACATGAAAATGTGAGTTTTGAACTGATTTGGCATGACTTAGGTTAATTAATTAATTTAAATTAATGACTACTCCATTAATTAAACCGTATTTATTATGCTTTGTTTGTTCAACAGACTAACTTACGTCTTTGGCGTGATTAGTTTTATCTTAATAATTAATTAATTAATTTTTGTATAGATATTTCTCTCTCCACTGTTTTTTTTCCTTCCTGTAAGCATTCGATTTTTCTTTTTCTGTCAAAGTTGTATCGCTTTTCTCTTGTTTTTTCGTCGTCTGAGAAAATTTGATTATTTTCGGAATTTTGAAACCTCTGAGCTCATAATTCTTCGAAAATCCAACATCAGATTCCGGCGCCGGAGCGCCGATGAACAATCAGGTCAATTAGTAATTTGATGATAAATCTCCCGCGGAAATAAGTAGATTCGATTTCGATTTCTGTGGGGAAGTTTGTGACAGAGAAAAATGTCAAAGGTAGTGTACGAAGGGTGGATGGTTAGGTATGGAAGGAGGAAGATCGGACGATCGTATATACATATGAGGTACTTCGTCTTGGAGCCTCGTCTTTTGGCGTATTACAAGAAGAAACCTCAAGATTATCAGGTGAAGAACGAATTTGCTTCAACTCTTTTTTCTCTTTTTTTATTTGCTTCATTGTTGAATTTGTTTACGTTTTGAGTAGATTTCTATCGATTTTTGTATTTCTCCTTGGGGTTTATGGTTAGAGATGAGTATTAGAAAGTGGTGATTTCTTAAATGTGCTGGAGTAGATACATATGTTATCTCCAGGTACTTCAGATACACTATTTTAACATGCTTGCTTAGCTAAGAGATGATTTTTTACATTTTTAAATAGGTTCCTATCAAGACTATGCTAATTGATGGCAACTGCAGAGTTGAGGATCGAGGCTTGAAAACACATCATGGACATGTGAGTCTTGTTTTACATTGTCTGTTATCATGTTGTTACTTTAAGTGCTTTATAGATATGTATGTGATGTGTTCCATCACAGGAAATTCAGGGTTTTGTTAACTTCGCCACTCTTGTTAACTTCGCTAGATTTCTTATAAACATATACTCTTATTAAATTTCCTTGTCCTTGATTTGGAGGAAGTTATTCGAGCTTGCCTTCTCTTCTCTAGTGAATATTTTAACTTTCTATACTGGGGTGAGAGAGGTGATGAGTAAGACAAAGAGACTCTCTAGGAAGTAGGAGTGGCTGGTAGGTATTCTTAGTTGTGAGTATTATTTTTCTCGGCAGAGTAACTTGGAAGAAAAGTAAATTTAACTAGATTTGGTTGTTAAATCTGCTCTAACTTTCTTGAGGGCCAAAACCAAGCATAACATAAACATTGATGTTCATATGTTACATATATGTATGATATATAGATTCCAGGGTTTTGATTATTAAATTAGATAGATCATCTGAAGGTTTGGTTTAGGGCAGTTTTCTACATCTGTTCCAATCTCCTTCTGCAAAAGAAAGACATTTGATAAAATTTGTTATGAATCAGTTGATGGTTTCCCATTACACGTTAATTTTCTCTTATCATATCCTTGACTGTTATATCACTTGCCTTTGCAATCTTTTTTGGGCTTGCCGGCTCCACTTTGCAGATGGTTTACGTGTTGTCTGTCTATAACAAGAAAGAAAAGAATCATAGAATTACGGTATGTTGTCTTTCCTTTAAGAATAGGCTACACTAGCTTTTTCTTGTTCTGTGGCAATTTCATGCTTCTGGTTAATTAATGTGGAGTATGTTTCTTGCTAGATGGCAGCGTTCAATATCCAGGAAGCATTAATGTGGAAGGAAAAAATTGAGTCTGTTATAGACCAGGTTTGTCATCTGCCTTATTATTATTTATTCAGTATTCACTGTTTATACTTTTGTAGATTGCTACTTTAGCTGATGACCTACCTATGTTTTGCACTGGTGCAGCATCAAGAGTCCCAAGTTCCAAATGGTCAGCAGTACATTTCCTTTGAATATAAGTCTGGAATGGATACGGGAAGGACTGCTTCATCTTCAGACCATGAAAGCCAGTGAGTGCATATTTGAGATTATTTCTCTATTACTTCTGCCAAGTTGAATCAATTTACCAACAATTCACTAGCTCAAGTTTCTTTCTTATAGGATTTCCTGACCCAATCATTTCAAACTATATTCTGAATATACTCATCGTTCATAAACTTGATCTCCTTGTTATGGATGACAATCCACATTGTCCAAAAGTGGTTTGTGGCAATTTATGATTATAATATAGACTTGAAAAATCGTCATTCTATTAGATAAAAAAAATATAGGAAGTAAACTATCAATCCTGATCTGGGTATAACTTTTTTCCTAATCGGTTGCCTCAATTTTGAGTTATTCTAAGAATGTCACAATTTACAAATGCCAGAAGAGGCTAACAAAATACTGCATGTAGAGAGTGCCCAGTACATTTCAGATATCATTACTTTCGATGTTTGTCACTATTTTTTCATCTTTTGACTTTAATATGCATATAGTTATGCAAAAAATATCTGCAATTTCCTTCAGATTCAGTGCGCCAGAGGATGAAGAGAACTCTCGACGTCGCTTAATGAGGAGGACAACTATTGGAAATGGTTCTATTTCGAATTCGCTTATTCGTGATCTAATCTGATACTGCTATCCTGGCTGATCTGATCACCTCAAATCAAACTTGCAGGTCCTCCGGAATCTATACTTGACTGGACCAAAGAATTTGATGCAGAGTTGGCGAACCAGAATTCCAACAACCAAGCATTTTCGAGAAAACACTGGCGTCTCCTGCAGTGCCAAAATGGTTAGTGATTTTACAGGGTTTCTAGAACATGGTGCTACTTCTGAAATGCAATTTTGTATACTATTTCCCATTGTTAAACTATGACAATTATAAGATCTTATGTAGACCTTGTGGAATCCAATTCCCTCGTTAGTTATCTGCTATAGGAACTGGAAGATATTTTTCAATGAAGATCAATAGAACCTTCTATAGTCATGGGTTCCGTTATTCCCATCGTTAGGCCCGAATTCTACAATGGTCGTGTATGAAAAATTAGTTCCATTTTTTAATCGTTGTTGAGAGAATTTTTTTAAGTTTCTCATTGGCTCGAAGCTCTTACAATTTTTTATTTAATTATTGCTTCTTACAATTTGACAGGTCTTCGGATTTTTGAAGAGCTTCTTGAAGTTGATTACCTTGTATGGAAATGGCTAATCCCTTGTCATTCTTATGCGTGATTTCCCTTATATTACATAGTAACTTTATATAGACAAGAACCATCATTATAGTGCTACACGTGCAGCCAAGAAGCTGTAGCAGGGCAATGAAGGCTGTTGGTGTAGTGGAGGCAACATGTGAGGAAATATTCGAGCTTCTAATGAGCATGGATGGCACTCGTTATGAGTAGGTGTTTCTCTGCCTTCTACTTTTTCCACTCTTTTTCTGGTTGTAGGAGATGGCTTGTAAGGTGTTACTCTTTCTTAGTTTTTTGCTCTTAGACACTATTATTTGGAAAGTTTATTGAATATTTCATTGTACTGTTATGCATTTTGTTATTAATGTCAGGTCTTATGTTTTTCTATTTCTTTCCCTGAGAAACAGTGTCGCTTGCCCAAAATTTTATAGTATGTGTCTCATAAGTGTTTGTTGTAGTGTTTATCTGTATCTGAAGTTATATGTTTTCCTGTCTTCTCCTGTTCGATGCAGGTGGGACTGCAGCTTTCAGTATGGTAGCTTAGTGGAAGAGGTGGATGGTCACACAGCAGTGCTCTATCACAGACTTCTGCTGGACTGGTTTCCAATGTAATGTTGCGCCTTAAAAATTATTGTCCACTGACAGTCAAGCTGACAAAATGTGATGATTTTATTCCAAATGAGTTAAACTTTATCCTTAGAAAATAGGCTTGGTTGCCCTGAAGGGGCGTAGGTTCAATGCGAAGGTGTCTTTGATATTTGTCTACCATAATAAGATGCTGTATTAGACTGGGAACAGAAAAACAGTTCAGGATGATTATTATTGTTTTCATTTGTGATCTTCCTGTTCAATATTTTTTTTTTTGTTGTTGTTTCCACCAGCTCTGCTTTATCCTAATTGTTTCACAAATGGTTTCAGGGTTGTGTGGCCTCGTGACCTCTGTTATGTCCGCTACTGGCGCCGTAATGATGATGGGAGTTATGGTATCTTCCTTTCCTCTTTACTCATTTAGAATCTGGAAATGTAGTTTTATGTAGCTTGTTTGGTTATTTATCTCGCTCTTTCTGTGAAGTTGTGTTGTTCCGTTCTAGGGAGCATGAGAATTGTGGTCCACAACCTGGATGTGTTCGGGCTCATCTTGAAAGTAAGTTTAGGAAACTTACTGGTGCTAAGCGCTGATTAAAAATCTTCTAACCTTAGATGTTCTACTATCTAACATGGGCTATTTTGTTTCTTTTAGGTGGAGGATATAATATTTCCCCGCTAAAGCCCCGGAATGGGAGGCCTAGAACACAAGTGCAACATCTAATACAAATTGATCTAAAAGGGTGGGGTGCAGGCTATCTTCCAGCATTTCAACAACATTGTCTTCTTCAAATGCTGAATAGTGTTGCTGGTAAGTTCTTTCATGCTTCCTTTCCACTGGATTTTGCATGTCCTTGCGGAATAGTAATTCCACTGGCTATTTAATATCATCCGTTGTAATTTATGGTGCTGTGCTTATCACAGGTTTGCGGGAATGGTTTTCACAGACGGATGAGAGAGGTGTTCCCACACGGATCCCTGTCATGGTTAATATGGCATCATCTTCCTTGAGCTTGAGTAAGAGTGGAAGGTCTCTGCATCAGTCTGCCTTTTCTCTTGATCAAACAAATTCTGCCAACAGAAACTCTGTCCTCATGGATGAAGACTCAGATGATGATGATGAATTTCAGATCGCTGAATCAGAACAAGAGGTTTGAATATCAAGCATTTGAATTTTAAAATCTTAAGCAGCATCTGGAATTGAATCTTCATTCTATTGTACTATTTCAGCCTGAAACAAGTAAAACAGAGACCGATGTCAAGAGACCAGGTGAGTACCTTATCACTAAGTGTGAAATCCTACTCGAGCCAGTTAGGATATCTAACAGCAATGATATCTTGTGCGATTTGAAACTTCAGAAGAAGAACCTGCTCACAACATTGATCTGTCATGCTTCTCGGGTAACCTAAAGCGCAATGAAAATGAAAACGCCCGTAACTGCTGGAGGACTTCTGACGGGAACAACTTCAAAGTTCGGGGCAAGAATTTCCGTGATGATAAAAGAAAGGTTGGTAAACCTTTCGTCTTATTAATTTAGAATGGTTGGGTTCTTACATCCAGCTAACTTCTATTCCTGTCCATTTAACACTATATGGAAGATACCTGCTGGGAAGCATCTTATGGATCTCGTTGCTGTTGATTGGTTCAAAGATTGTAAAAGAATAGATCATGTTGCTAGACGCAAGGGCTGTGCAGCACAAGTAAGTTACACAAGCACCTTCGTTTTTGTTACCTAAAGGAGAGATTTTTACACTCAAAGCTTCAAAATTCTTCCAATGCTATTCATTTGCTCGTGGATGAATCTAAATCATTTAGAAAGATTGTTGAGCCTTTTGATAAACATGTTCAGGTTGCTGCAGAAAAGGGTCTATTCTCAATGGTGGTAAATGTTCAAGTAAGCTTTGCCCATCAACTATTATTAAGATTTGGAACATAGTGTTCAAATCACAAAGTCATATTTACTTAGGTTTAAAACCGGTTTTTATATAGGTTCCTGGATCAACACACTACAGTATGGTGTTTTATTTTGTGATGAAAGAACTCGTACCCGGGTCCCTCTTGCAACGGTTTGTGGATGGTGATGATGAATTCCGGAATAGTAGGCTAAAGCTTGTACCTTTAGTTCCTAAGGTATGTTTGATCTCTTTGTGATTACTACTGCAAATATATAAAGATTTTATAGGAAGTCTGTCTATTCATGTAGAAGTAAGTTATATGCAGGGCTCATGGATAGTACGGCAAAGCGTGGGAAGCACCCCATGTCTCCTTGGGAAAGCAGTGGACTGCAACTACATCCGTGGCCCGACATACTTAGAAGTGAGCGGGACCAATCAATCTAGTTTATGAATGCTTCTCGAACCAAAAAGTAACCAAATACTTAATCTTATTGATGTAGATTGATGTAGATATTGGTTCATCAACCGTTGCAAATGGAGTTCTCGGCCTCGTCATTGGCGTAATCACGTCTCTGGTTGTGGAAATGGCTTTCCTTGTACAGGTAAATTTATCTATATATATAAACTGACCCGTAACATATGGATTTGCTTAGGTAGCTGGGGATATTGTGATGCATTGATATCATGTTCGGTTTTGCAGGCAAATACACCGGAAGAATTGCCAGAGAGGCTTATAGGTGCGGTTCGGGTTTCGCATATTGAGCTCTCCTCGGCTATTGTTCCGAAACTGGAGTCAGAATAAACCTTTCAGAAATTACCATCAAACTTCATAATATAAGTTCTGTTACATTAAGTGTTTGGTGGTTCTTTGGAACATTCACTGCTTCGATTCTTTATCTACTAGGCTACTTTTCTTTTTCCTTTTCTCTTTGTTTCAGTACATCTTTTTTTTTTTTTTTTTTTTTTTTTTTTTGGTGTAATGTCAAAATAATAAATAGTTTGTTACATAACTATTAACAGTGCATCAATATGGTGTAATGCGTTAACTTTTATCATGCATGATAACTGAGTCATTAAGTCGCTATGATAAATGAGTAGCCGAATATGTTTTCACTTTTCATCACTAGAGTTTGATATTTCTTTAACTTTTGTTTTCTTTCTTTTCAGATTGATCAAATATGCACAATCTGTCTAAAATCTCGAGTGTTGCTACTTGAATATACACTTTTCATTATGTATAAAGTATAAACCATCACCTTTTAAAATCTCGAGTATACGGCTTTCATTATGCATATCTCGAGTGTGTGCTATTTGAATACACAATCAAATCCTGGACTCATTGTTGAATATGGAGATAATGACTTAATTGTAGTAGAAAGATTAGAGCTGGAAAATTTTGGTTTAGCTATTAGATAAATAAGTGGCTACCTCTCAAGATCATAATAATCTCCGACCCCTATGACAATCCATATCAACATCTCCGAATTTGGTGTGTTAGGTGGGTGCCATAGGTAATTTGCTATTGGATTTTTAAACCAATAAAAAGAATAAGTGTCAATTGAAAATACATCTTTCAATCAATTGGGAAAAGTATGCTTAGAAGTCTCTTTCTTAGTGAAATGCTTCAACTCAGGCTCGGGCTACCAAATCAATCTATGAGAAAGTATTTCACATAAGGAAAATCTAAAGAACAAAATTGATCATTTTGAGGTCATGTCGAAGAAGCCTCATTTAGAGGAAATAATGAACAAAGTACAAATTGTACACTGAACAAATAATAAACTTAGTCCAATACTTGTGCTGCTACTGATGAGTCCTTTAATGAGGAACGGTTTCTTGAAGCTCAAGGTAAGATGAATGTGAAAAGTGCTGGGGAAGTTTTATCACATGCTCGTCGCCGGCTACACCACGAAATGCCATACCAAGAGAATAACCTAAAGCACGAGAAACCGAGACTGCCACTGCATTTCCAATCTGACAATACCTATAGAAAATTGAAAAGCAGTGACTGAGAGATTTGCTTGCTAATCTGAAACTATTGTCTTATGGTTTTTAGAACGCAAAAGTATATATATACCTTTGTTTAATAGTTCCACAGAACTGGAAGTAATCAGGGAAACCTTGAAGCCGTGCACATTCTCTTATTGTTAGCATTCGATCTTGTTCAGGATGCAATAACGCCTGTAAATAGCAAAACTCTTACAAAAACAAAAGATGGGAGTCATGTGAAAATTGCAGAGGAATGGCTGGCTTTAAGGAAAACCTGATTGTGGCAGCTCGGGACTGTTAGAACGGTTGGAACTGTTTCATCCCACCAAACACGTGCAAACGGTCTGCGAGTTTAGAAATCCATAAAATCACATAAGAACATGGGAAATTTCAACAAATAGTTTCAAATGAAGTAACTTAAGAGACCAAGTTAGTTTACCTTTTAGATTTCCCTTGCTGAAAATTAAAGACGTATTCTGGTACCTAAACAAGTGAGCTGATTCAGAACAAATAAATTCATCTTTTGAAACTTTGGAAACTATTGAATCAACAGAATTTTCAAGCTTGAGAATTTCAGGACTAATACTGTGTAGTTTCATCGAAAACTCATGTAATTTTGGTACGGTTCAGTTCATATATTTACCAAAGGCTTTCCTGATGGCAGAATAACCGGTTTCATTGATGGATCACGGCAGACTGTATTGTCGTTTCTGACAATTAACCCCGGGAGATCCCTGAAATTAGCTCCCTACAAATACTTCTCTCTACATGAGAATCTTTCAGCTAGAGGATTGGGATTGTTTTAGTAATCGAAAAAAAATATGTGTACCTTCCTCTTTGGGATTTGACAAACTCGGACATAATCATCTTCAAACATATAGAACGGTCTGTGATCATGCAGTAGCATCGTCCTTTTGTTACAGTTATCAATTGCAGAGCCCGTCAAATCTGACAAAGACAAACGCTAAAGAGTGAGTAACATATGAAAAATGCAAATAAGTGGTCATGTCTTATATTATAACTACGTTACACTCCAGACAAATGTAGTGAAAGAGACTGAAACTACAGAAATCCAGACATCCAAACTTACCATGTTTGGTCGATCTAATGTATTTCTGGAAATCTGTCTCTGGGAGACTTTCATAAGGCATTTTTTCCCGGTCTTCATCATTTGTAACCTAGAGTTTGTGAAACGAAAAACGAAATTATAAGTATATATGTTTAACCCTAAATTGCAAATGGATCTAGTGGACATGAAACTTACATGAGGGAGATCTGATATCGCATCTTTTAGAACAAGCGCTTTTTCAAGTTTTCTGGGCTGGCCTTCAACATAAGCAACTACATTTCGCTGAAACATGAAAGCCAAGATGGATTAAATTGGGAGAACGACAGGGCCAAGGAGAAGAGAATGAAGTAATTATACATTTACAATTTTATTACCTCGAACTCAAGTGGATATCCATATCTGACAATAACATCATGGGTTGGAAGCGGGAACGGAGGTAGGTTCTGAAATGAAATACCAAATAATTTGTATGAAAATGTCAGCTCGAGGAAGTTATTAGGTTTTTTTAAACTCACCTTGTTTGGATCAGCTCCCCACATGAAAACTCGGGAACGAAATTGGGAAAGACCATAGCAACCAGCTGTCATGATACCTAACCTTGCCTGGTATCTCATATGCACAAGACGGCTCAAAGCATATCTCCCAAGAGAACCTTTGTCCAAACGCAGAATATCAACAACATTTTCCATCAATACGAATGCAGGTTTCAGATACTCCACTATGTCCATGAAAACTATAATTTGCTGATTCCTTTCATCACTCAATGGAGAATCAACATTCCTGTGGCGGTTGTAACCGCTAATTCCTTGGCACGGGGGTCCTCCGCATATCACACCAACGCCACCCTGGATTACAATCATTTACAAGATTTTCTGATTTTCAGTGCAAGAAGATGTTGATGGTACAATCATAAAACTTTCAAAGATCAAGAATTCAATTCAGAAGCAAGGAAAGGATTTCTTACAGGAAGTGGCAAGATCTTGGACTTAAATCCACTAGTTACAAAGTCTCGAATGGCATCTTGACAATTGCTAAATTTCAAACAATATTAATTAGATCCAGATAACAGACACCCTTTTTAAACATTTCCTTTTTTAAAAGCATATACCTCAATTCATCTGCTGGTTCCCAAGTATCTTTGTTGCTGCTGTATCCTTTCCAGTGCACCTAATGAAATAGCCATGAGCATGAGTTTATCTTCACCAAACAAAAACGTCATAAGCTAGCAAAGAAATGCAGAATGTCCGTCTTGGAAGTTCGTAAAGGTGAAAAGAACATTCTTAAAACCCTAAGAAGTAAAGTTCGATCAACAACATAATCGCAACATAGGGCCTCCTGCCATACCTTAAACTTTAGGCCATTTTTTCCTGTATTTTCAGGATCACCATAGCATATATCAACCAGTTTTTCAACTTCGTACTCCTCAGAGTCTGAATCATTATGTTTAGAAGAGCTACTTTTACTGGTTTCTCTTGCTGAATTTTTGGATCTAGATGTATCAGTTCTCTGATCATTATGAAACACATAGCGCTTGCATAATTTATCCCACTCCTTCAAAAGTAGGAGGAAGTCTCCAGCAGCATCATTCCTAACCTGTAAACAAAGACAGCATCAATAGATTTAGTCTCCAAAGAATGATCTAGCAATTGACGCCCAGAACTATTCTGACCTGTGTCTTTGGATGGTTCAATTTCAAGCTCTCACAGGCAGCCATATTCTGGTCAACAGCCCATTTCTGAAAAAAATAGAAAAGAAAATGGAATCCAGAGATTAAATCAAACTGAATGCAAAAAGAGCTGACCGTTCTAAGTTAAAGAGATAAAGATTAATTACTTAAAGCAAGTACCGTCACGATATCAACACCAGAAATTTTGGCTCCAAGACTTAATCCAGTCGACATTCCACCACAACCACTGTAAAGATCAAGCACAGGAAGCTCTTCGCTAAAAATGTTATTTTTCAAAAGAGATTCAGTGGATTCTGTAGTTATCACATCGGCGCAGCACTCAAGCTGGTTTTTGGACGATTTAGCTGAGACCAAAAAAGAAGAAACATGAATATTCAAGCTTTTGTGCCTAGGATCTTAGATAAAGATACTGTGTAGCTGCTCATAAACTCTGGCATCTATTTTGCTAAAAGAAATAAAGAAAAAACTGCTATTTTGTTTCCGATTGATAACTCATAAGCTGATATGTACATATTGCTGTATATATTGCTTAACCAGCATAAGCACTTACGATTTCTCAAGGTTCGAAATGTTGAATACTCCACGCAATACTCCATATCAAAATAGTAGTCAGATTTTATAGAATTGGGCTTTAATCCTGCCTGCAAAATCATGTAACTAAAAAATTCAAACGCAAATTGTAATAAACTTAAAGATAATAGTAAACCCAAAAAAAAAAAAAGAGAAAGAGAAAGAGCTGGACTCTGCATACCCTAGGTGAAACTTGTATAACAGTAACTTTAGAAATAATACAATCTATTGGATTGTCATTCATTACGGTAGAATAGAAGAGACGCCTTTTATCATGATCAGTAGCCTGCTGTTCCATTACCTACAAACACTAGACAAATTAGTAACTAATTGAATCAAAGCAATCACAAAGCGCCATTCGTTGTATACATACTGTATCCGTTGCTCTATAAAACCACTGAACTCGGAAGTAGCTTTCTCCATCTGTTGTTTTAAAAAACTCTACTATTTTGCCAACATGGTTCTCTTCTCCACCCTGTAAAATTCTTATAATGATTTAGGCATCATACTGGAAAGGGACATGTAACATTTATTTTCTTTATAAAAAAGGCATAACATTCTAGAAACCCCAAGGATACTGAGGTCAAGATTACCATTTTCATGATAAGCAAGTTTTACCTTTATGCAGGCAAAGTCTCCAAGGCTAAAAGTGTATCCGTCAATATTTGCTTGCAGATAATGGCATTCCACATTTGCAACAATCTTGTCTTCGTCATCTCTTCAAAAAAATCGTTCAGGATCAGGATAATAAATGTATTAGTAGAACAAACGAAATATGAAGTAAGAGAATATTATAGAAAAAACAGTGAGTTGATTCATCGCAAACCAGAGTAGTACTTACTCTGGCTGTTGGCCTCTACTCTTAGATTTGCGTTCCTGAAAATTAATGAAGTTACTAATCAGAAATGAAGCTGATATTTCGAGAATGAAAAGAAAGATATAAGGTCCTAGTTATGTTGGATTACAAGCATATACTATCTAATGGGAGTGACAAAGGCACAGATTTATCATGAAATAAACTAGATATGCAATCTCTATCGCTCAAATAAACTTTGTAACCTATGCCAGCAATTCAAGGTAAAGTAGTCAAGTGCAAAGCAATTAATCAACGACCTTGAGATCATATCTCCAGCGCCATCTTTCTTGAGCCTCCTCGCAAGAAATTGGCTCTCCAATGAAAAAACAGTTACTACGGTTGTCCTTCTCATGAACAGTGGTTCGGGTCACCCGCTCACCCTTTCTCTTGGTTGATTTAGTTGGACTATTCAGATCCAATGAAACGAGTCCCCCATTTTTCCCTGAGGAGGGGGTAGATCCACTTTTGACTTGTGTCAAAATATCTCCATTTGAATTTTTCATATACAAATATTCAACCGAAGATTGTTCATCGCAGTCAGAGAGATAGATCACAGTAGAATTTACATGCATCTCCTTAGCTATTCCCTTATCAGCAGCACCACAGACACTAGTTTTACCCTGAAGTGAAGTCTCCATTACACCTTTTTCCACTAAGGCGGTCGTTGCAGTTAATCCATTACCCGCATTTTCGCTAGTTTCCAGAGAGCTAGTGTGAATATCACCCGCATTTAGGTCAGCAGATCTGGGTTTTCCTAACATCTTGGCCCTACTATCATTTACAGTCGGGTTGATGCAACCTGAAGGGAAATTTAATAGCTCTTTCTTGGATGAAACAAGGCCACCACCTTCACATTTCTTGATAACCTCACAACAGTTATCATTCTCACTAATTTGCACCCGCTTCTCAGTTCTTCTCACCTGTTTCGCGCCGCGAAACAGCGGGCCACAATCTTTTACTGTGTTCAAAGTTTCTGTGCGGCCATTTCCAACAATTCCAGATAGCCTTGGAGATCTTTTGAATACCAGAGGCTTCTCCTTTTCTTCAGACCTTTGGAGAATTTCTTCTCCCTCATTCTCCGTTCCCTTCATGAATCTTGGAGATCTCCTCGTTCGCTTATTGCTGCCAAGCCTCTGGTTAGAAGAATCAATGCTTGAAGTTAATGAATCACTGTCAACTTTCCTCTTGGCTGGAACTTGTAATCTTGATCTACCTTCAGAATCTTTGTTCTTATATTGGCACTCGGAAATGATTTCTATCTCCAGGCTCTTGGCAGTTACAGCTATTTCTCTGCATCAATTTCACAGTAAACAAAAATCAGGGAACTAAATTGTCTATATGAAGATAATCATTTACTTATACCAAGCAATAACACAATAACGCTTAATGATGTTTATCTGAAGATATCCAATTCAATTAATTCATAAAGTAATTTACTTATACCAAGCAATAACAAAATAACATTTGCTTAACATTTTCTAACAGATAACAAATGATCTAAAGCTTTTACTTACTTGAATTTTAATCCCTCAGAATCTAAGCTTTCCTTCTGCATTATTCCATTAAAAACAAAAAAAAAGGATATTAAAAAAACGTCAGTGTTATGGAAAATACACAAAAAGGAAATTTCAAGAAAAGAAGGAATCAAAGAATCTTTCATATCAGTCCGAGAATAAAACGAAGACGAAGATTTTGCACTAATTAAGCTGCATTGGCGACTAACCTTAACGAGAGCACTACTACACTTTCTTTTTCTCGACCCAAACTTTCCGGTAACCGGAACCGAGCATACATTGTCGTTTTTTTCATCCACCGGCGTAAATCTTGGCGACTTCCGAACCTGACAACTGTTCGTCAGCATCAGCAGCGACTTAACACGGGAAGACTTGCTCTGCGAAGCTCCACCTTCTCCTCGATTTTCTTTAGGCGAAATACAATTGACCCTCGGAGATCTCATCCTACTCATCTCTCCGTCGTCGGAGAGCTTCATGAGTTCTTTACTAGAAGTAGACGACTTAGTAGCTTCTCCGAGATCTTCGGAATTAGGTAACCAGAGGACAAGAGAGAGGCATTGCGGCTCGGATCTAGGAGAAAATTGGGGATCCAGTTGAGCTGTAGCCTCTTCTGAGTCACATTTCGCCGGCGATAACATCGGAGAATGTTGAAGAGAAGATACGGATCCAAATTGGCCAATGGGAAAATAACTAAATTAGTTAGTGAGTGTGACTTTTTTTTCTTTTTCTTTTTCTTTTCTTTTTTCTCATTATTTCTTGCACTGTTTTTTAGAAATTAAGGTAGACAAATAATTATAAATTATGAAATTGCCAAACAAAAAGACAGTTACAAGTATATAAAATTCTGAAAAAAATATTTTATTTATTAAATATTTTACAAAATTAAATTTATCAAAAAAAAATACTTGTGGCAATCTGTTATTATAATAGATGAGATGAGAGTATGAGAGTGAAATTGGTTGATCATAATTTGGAAATTCATGTGTGTTGCAAATGATATTTTAGTTCTTTGATTTGTAGATCTTGTTTCCATAACTCTGCAAGCAAATCATCTTTCTCCTTTGTGAATCTTCCAATTTGATTGATCATACTCGCTCGTGTGATGAAAGAGTCTGGTCTCGGAATGTTCTTCAGAAGTAAAGGTTCGCCTCGTAAAAAATTATCATTTGCATACTCGTACATATCAGCTGATCCAACTCTTTCAAAGCCCTGCAAAAGAAAAAGAAAGGAAAATCCAAACAAATCATTAAGAAAAAATGTGATAAAACATATATATATATATATATATATAAACTCAAACTTACGTAGATAACCGGAAAGTACGAATGGTAACAATGCTATGTATCTTTGGGTGGTAGATTCCTCGGTAATGATCGAGAAAAGGCTGACTGATCGTGAAACGAATGGTGATTCCTCGGTAATGATCGAGAAAAAGCTAACTGATCGTGTACCGGATGGTGATTCCTCGGTAATGATCGAGAAAAGGCTGACAGATCGTGTAACGGAGAGTGATTCCTCGGTAATGATCGAGAAAAGGCTAACTGATCGTGTACCGGACGGTGATTCCTCAGTAATGATCGAGAAAAGGCTAACTGATCGTGTACCGGAGGGTGGTTCCTCCGTAATGATCTAGAAAAAACTAATCAAGAATGAAGCGAGTGGCCGGAAGGCTTAGATATTGATAGGAATATTGATGATTTTTTCCTCACTAGAGCATACAATATTGTGGATGATCTTATCTTTGATCCAATTGCCT
>VBRH01000350.1:120704-132728 GCA_014578085.1 Cardamine resedifolia | reverse complement strand
TATATATATATATATATATATATAACTATTCATGATAGTTCCTGTTCTATAGTGAAAAATTGTTCTTTTGGTCCAAATAAGGAATTGAATTTTATCCACATTATATGGTGGTTATTCTAAACGTTTTTAATGGCATAAACGACTTTTTTTGTTTACAGGCATCATAATTAGTATTAGTATTTATTTCGGGTTAGAGTAAAAAGCCAACAACGCGAGTTTATTACAGAGAACATATTTTATTAGTAAAAGAAGAGTGGACGGTGCACCTCATTGGAATTATTTTAGCGTGTTCTGTAATGCATTATCGTATTTAATTATTAACAAAACTTATTTTCCAACCTAAAATCTTATAATTACCAACCTAAATTATAATATAAATTTCTTGCTTCTAGAATTATCTATGCTAGATAGTAATATTCAATCTTGTAAATTGGAAAGTAATTTTACAATATTGTAAGCTTATCCTTATCAAAACAAAATTGTAACACATGAACTTTTTTTTTTTTCGTTACGAACTTCTTTTTCTTCTTAGTAACGTAACTTATGAACATATACATTTAAAAGCATAAAAAAAAAAAGCTTATGAACATTTACTATTTTTATATTCGAGTTTTTTCTTCATACCAATATAAATTTTAAAAATACATTATTGACCGTTGAGAAGAGAGTCATTGACCGTTGAGAAAAAAAACAAAGAATAGACATTGACTCTTTAAGACATTATACGTTAAGAGGAATAAAATATCATTTGTGTTTTTAATTCACAAACACAGGATTATTGCGTAACGACAGTTCCCATATTCAAGTTACAATAATTGTATGCTATGTTACAAATATACAAAAATATAAATATAAATTATTTTACAATAATTGTATGCTGTTACAAATATAAATAAAACAGATATAAATTTATCTTATTGTATACTAGACTTGGTAGCTTAGGTAGTTATGTTACAACTTATCGAACTATCCGTACAAAAGAAAAACAGAAACGTTATCTATGAGTCTACGAAAGTAATTTAATTAACTAATTAGTGATTTATTAATCAGTTCCGTGTGAGGAAAGCTCCATAATTCCACGAAATTAAACTCCAAGATTTCTTCATAAAAATCTTTAACCGGAGGATACACCCAACAATCGAACGGCTCAGAATATGCCAGATCAGCGCGTGACGTCACGCTCTCGTTGTAACTACTCTCTATGTTTGGCAACTCCACAATCTCCTCCAGTCGCTCCTCCTCTGACTCCGCCGCAACGTAAGACGATTCCGACGACGGTGGAGGCTCCTCCATCTCCGGCATCACATCTGTCTTTGACAATTTGACGTCTACCACCATGGCGGCGGCTTCTGCAGCGGCTGCTTGAATATCATGCGGCGACGTTGACGCCGGACGAGGGAAGAGAGAAGCAAGCTCCGGGAAATTAATGACGGCGGAGGAGCCTTTGATGGTGAGAGCAGCGACGTCGTGAGCACGCGCCGCCATATCTGCGGTGGCGAAAGTGCCGAGCCAAATACGAGATTTCTTACGAGGCTGTCGGATCTCAGAGACCCATTTTCCCCAACTTCTCATCCGTACACCTCTGTAAACAGGATGCTTAGAAGAAGAAGAAGATGATGATGAAGAAGAATCACTTCTTCTCTTTCTTGAGTTTTTTCTGGGTGGAGTTTCAGACAAGTGGGTGCTTGTTGTGGTATCATCAGATTGGTCCGATGACGATGATGTTGGTGATGAAGAGCTGTTGAGTGACGTCATCTTTTGTACTCGTTTGAAAGAGATACTTTATTTTGTGTGGATGTGAGAGATGTATTTATAGACTGCACATGAGCTTTCAATTCCGAGGTTTTTTAAGTTTTAATATAAAAATAAAGACATAACATGTTGTTTTCTGGTAATTGATTCTGAGAATAAATAATTATTATTATAACCGTACAAATAAAGCTAAGAAAAAATCACCATGGAGAATTTTTTGTTTTTTCATGACATGTTTAAAATTTGCAATAATTCCAAATTAGACTCTTAAAACTGTATAGTGAATATTTGTTGGGTTTAAATTATACTACGCATATATATGTGTGTAAACCTTTATTTTTATTTTACATCTAAATAGTATTGTGTTATTGTTTTTAGATTATTTAGATTGTTCTTTTCTTTGGTGTCAACTAGACTATTACTTATTTCAAAGGTTAATTAATTTGGTGGAAATGTCTCAAACTATCAAAGAAAACAACATACAAAATTTGACTTATGAAATTAGACGCTCCATGTCAAGTGACATTTAGCCTACCATCTTACAGTTACCATGAAGCATTATTTTTAAAATCCAGAAAAAATCCGCAACTATTATTAGTTATATATATTTCTTTATTTAAGTTAAAATTCTTTTGTTTTCTCTAATGCTGGTGGAACTTAAGCACGTAACATGACTGCACCATATTCTTTAACCAAACTATATTCGAACATAAGGAAATAAATTTTTGTGTAAAAAAAAGGCGACATAAATTTTAAGTAGATTTGCCGATAAGGAAAGGCAAAAGGTTCACAGAAGAGATCGCTTATAAACTTCACAGAAGAGATCGTTTCTAAGTTTCAAATTATCATCTCTCAAGTCTCAATGCTTTCTTCGTTTCCTAATTGAGAGAGACTTCTAGAGTGAAGTTACTTCTTCTATGTGTCACTATCAATCTGCCCGTTGAGGTATTTTTATTATTATTTACTTTTATATAATATATATACACGATACCTAAACCTCAAAAATCTTATGTCACTCATAATTTTCCCGTTACCACTTTTTAAAAGATAAGAATAGTAACTTTCGCCATTTTTTTAATCTTTTTCATCTTTACCGTTGGTAGAAAGTAGTATCGTCAAAGTTGCACGCTTATCAAAGTTCAAGTATTTAAATCAAATAAAAAGCTCAAATTTCTCCTCTCATTAATCCAACTCTAATAACTAGTTCACCTAAATAGAGAAGTTAATAGGTTTTTCGTCATGTCAAAGGAATTTCTTTTTTCTAAATTCAGATTAATCAACAGTTTTTTTCTTTCTCAATATGTGTACTTTAAATATCATTTAATAAGAAAGTATTTCACAAAAATATGCAAAATCGTAAGAAAATAGTGGACCAATGGAAGTATTCAAAGCTTTAATAAAATAACGCCAATTTAAATGAACAAACAGGCAATGCTGAAAATATGGTCCAAGTCTCTAACGTGTGAGAAAAAAGCCCACTGCAGCTACTTACAATAGATCTACCTTATTTTATTAGCTCATAAATTCTACAATTTGGAGATATTGTAAACCGGAAGACACACAGGAATCAAACGAAATTAGGTATTTACCATCGTAAAGATAACGTTTTATCTCTATCCACAAAATTTTCTAATTAAAAAAAGAAAAAAGAATTGGACTTGACTTGAACACTAATAATGCTCGTACGTTTGTTTGATCATACTATATATTATACTACTCCAAGAACAAATGAAGAATGTTAATGGAAAGGGATATTTTTTCCTTAGTTTTATTTCTTTTCTTGTCTACTTCGGTACACTGACACAGACACAGTCTTTCTCTTCAGATATATTATATTGCAAGGGAACAAAAAGAAACACAGATCTAGAAACAAACATGTGAAAACAAAAGCCAACTCTACAACTACATGTTCATGCCAAGAACAATTACTCCAAAGAAGAGAAAAAGAAAAAACAAAGACAAACGCAATAAGCTTACCATATGATTCAGATTTTCCTTTTCTTTTTCCAGATGATTAAAGCTCATCATCTCCATTTTCTCCTGAAATCTTTTACAGCTCTCATAGATTAGCTTCCTCCCCACTTTGTGTCCACATCTCATGAAATAACATTCAACACCAGAAGACGGAATTTTATAAGCGAGTATCAAGATACTCTCTTTGTGTCGCGGGCTGATGCAAGATGATCCTGCAACACGTAAACAATATATGTTGTTGCTCCATCAGTATATTTAAATCAGACAGAGGTTTATAATTGTCCCAGAAAACTAGATCTGGTCTATCATCTATGTTACTTAGGCGGTTGTAAAGACGACTACGAGCCAGCTATCACAATTGAGATTTGATGTTGCATGTACGAAGGCAAATTGACCAAAACTCTACAATCAAGAATCAGGCGCAAGATTGAAAAACTTACGGAAATGAAATCGAATGCTCTGGTATCTTCTTTTTTAGAACCATTCATTGTTGAGGTTGGAGCCTGATTAGCAAAATTTGGCTGGAATATATCAGGAAGTGCTGACTGATTCCCTCCGCTAGTACCCATAGGAAGAACATTTCCGCTACCCTGAGCGTTCAGGTTGCCAAACTGCTGGAAGTTGGATATATTACCAAGGTACTGCTGCTGCTGAGCTAACAAGCTTGCCATAGCAGCATAATTCAAAGGTTGGGATGCAAAAGCTGGATTCATCATCATCCCTGGAGGAAAATTGAAGGGCATAACACCCCCAGGAACCATTGGGTTTTGAATAAACCCAGGACTTTGCGAACCAAGAATGCCTCCAACAGGATTTTCCGGTGCTTGGTGGCTGGTGGTGCTTGGCATTGCAAATAAATTGTCTGGAAGGGTGCTTGAAGACGAGCCTTTCTGATCTGAGCTGTTTTCATCAATGGAGAAGCCTGCCATCAAATCATTTATGCTTTTCGAATCTTTTGGCTCTGCCTCAAGTTTTGCAGGCGACCCAAACATATCAAATAGCTCAGGCACATGATTACCACCAGCAGTGGGCTTTTCCCCGACAGTCATTCCAGAGAACAGGTCGTCTGCAGTTTCTTTTTCTTCATTCGGATGAAATGATACATCTGCAAAGGGGTCATCATCATTTTTCTTCTCGCTGCTACTCAATCCATTGTCAGTGCTATCCCCAAACCAATCATCATCCATTAATGGAGCTGTTGTCGCCACTGTACTGCCAGTATTTATAGCATTTGGCATGTTCAAAGTATCTTCTGTTGTATAATCTGAATCACCAGTGTCGATCAAGTCAGGTAAATCAACAGCAGCCTCTTGCTTCACAGTATTTGAGCTGCTCATTAACCCACTTGACTGTCCACCATTTAGAACGCTCAGAACCTACACAACGCCCATATCTTGAGTTAACCATCAAATGAGCATAATGTCAAAAAGAGAGCTTTTTGAATGTTTACAACAAGCAGAATCTTACCTTGTTAGCCTTTTCACGAAGGGAAGACTGAGGAGACTCTGAGCATCGCTGTATGAAATCCATGTTTTCACTAAAATACGTATGTACAATTGAAAAATTATCATCTTCCTTCTTCCTCAAAATTGCCTCAAGGACACATAAAGCTTTCATCCGAACCTGCCAAACAAAATCACAATTTCTTTCAAATTACAAAAGAAGGGAGATTTTTTAACGCTACAGAAGAAACAAGCCAGGGAAGGAAAATACAAATGATATAACCAAGAATAACGTACATTCACATCAAACAGTTTCACAAGTAGGTGACTAGGAAATTATCATAAACATACCTGCCACATTGGAGACTGGAGCTTCCCGTCAAGAGCAATGCTTAAAGCAACAGCATCCATTTTTGCAGCATCTAAAATGAAAACATGAAGTGCATCACGAGTTGGCTGCAGGCGTACACCACCAGACGTAACAATGGTTTCCAGCAGCTTTTCCTCACGAGTTTTGCTCTCAACCCGAACTGAAGCAGAACTTTCACTTGCCTCTCCAGAAGCGTTGCCCCAAGATACACCAGCCGTGTTCTTAGAAGTTCCATAATTACTATCCTTCCCCAGCTTCACTGGATCATATCTACTGAAGTTCTCATTTTCCATAGTTAATGATCTATGGAGATTTGGATCCCTATAGCTGCTGCCATTCTCATTCTTCTTTGGCAAGTGGCCCTGAGCAAAATTACTGATTCCTTGCTTTATAGATGCACTTCCAAGACCCACCACTTCACTCAGGAACGATTTATTATCATTAGAGGGCACCTGAAAGTTAGTATTCCCAAATCCTTCTATGCGTCTGTTGATGCTTTCAGGAGCAGCTGGCTTAGTACCGTTCTCCTCTGAGAATATAGCAGAAATTGTTTCATGAGCAGTCTCCCGAACAGCCTTGTTAAGCGCATCCCCTTTTAAAGGATCTGGATGCCCCTTATAATGGAATAGATTGCGCACTGCAACCGAGTTCCTTTGCATTTCTCGTCTAAACTCTGAGCCAGACTTTCCCACAGCATACTTTATCAACCTAAGAGCCTGTGTACATACAATTACAATAACCAGAATCAGCATAACCAGTTCCTACAGACATAATTAGATTGGATAGTTATCAATCCTACGTTTCTCTATAACTCTGAGCTGTAATCAAGCGAATAAAGAACAAATCCTTCTCTCTTTGATCCATTCTCACAAACAGACATCAACAGCAAACTAAACCAATCCCTACATGCACCATTACAATCAAAATCTACAACGAAACAAATGATCTCACAAAGGAACAACATTTAATCAGTCAACCATCGGCGGCTTATCCGTGTGAAACACAATCAAAACAGAGAACGAAGGAAATTGAAGATACCTTCTGCTTAACGATGGGGCTTTTGTTATCAAGACGTTTCAAAATAAATTCAGAAAACTCCTTGACGATGCTAACATGAGAAGAACGCAAGAGGTCACAGAGCTCTTCCAATTTATACACAGGCGCAACTTTGTCCTCATCAGACGTAACCGCATCGACCATCCGCGACCTCCAATACGATTCCACAGCTCTCCTGCTCGTATCCATGACGGATTCGGAAGAAACAAACAAAAAACACACAACCTTTCGTTCTCGCCCGTCAAAAATCGGAGCAAAATAAGCTTAAAAGACAACAAACAATTGAAGACCGATTCTCAAACTATTAGATCAGTTGAAAAACCGATCTTTTAAGCTCCAATTTGAGCTCAAAATTCACCACACTAAAAGATCGAGATCGGGAAGCCCAATTTCCCCTACAAACCAATAAACGCAGAGGTAAATTAAACCACATGAGACAAGAAGATCATTTCGCAATCGGAATCAAATCAATAACCTCGACGAAATTAGCAGAGATCGGAGAAATTGAAGAGAAAAAAACTCACCGGTTCGTAGGTGACAGGGAAGGAAGGAGAAGTAGTCAATAAAGAGAAATAGAAACGATTTGAGAAGCATCCTTCTTTCTTCTTAGTTGGCTTTCTTAAATTCCCAATTTTTAATTTCTTTTTTCCTTTTTTCACAATTCACATTATGCACATGAATTCTATTTATTTCCACGACAGAAGAAATAAAATCAATTAAATTGATACATTCAATTGACAACAACACTGTCAAAACAGGGGTCAAAACAGAACATTCTAGGAGTATGTATACTAATTGATGAAAAAGCTTGGGACTTTGTCACTTATTAAGCCATCATCATCTTCAGTCTCTTCTTCTTCTTCTTCTACCACTTGATTTCTGAACAGAGTTTTGAAGTAAGGTAAAATCTTTGGAAGCACATGTAAATCCGCCATGTTTATACTCATCATATCAAAGCCAATGCATGTATTGTGCATATGCGACTCGTCAATCACTGGAATCTTCGGGTATCTCTGGCTGAAATGAGTCAGTACGATCCTATACACACCCGCGGAAGATCCAACGTCGATTGCTTCTTTAGTCGTGCTATGATTCTTAGCCACAGCTTCCTCTATCAACGCATCCTCAAAAGTTGCCTGTAAATAACAGAAAGATTAAATTTATTAGAATGTGAAAGACTTGTTAGTGTTTAGACAATTTGGCTTATATGGAGAGAAACTCGCAAACCTCATGTATAAGAACAGTTGCTCCTCTTGAAGCTTCAACCATCTCAGGACAAGGCCTTGTGTCGCCTGAGTAAACCATTTTCCACCCTGGAATCTCATCTCCGGTAATGTTTTTTCTTTCTGCTGCTTTTAAAACAACCCCAAAAGCTTGAGGGCAATGCACAACAGGAAAACTGATCAAATCCTCCAAACCCATTTCACCGAGGACCTTTTTCAGTTTCTTCAAGAATGGTAAAGCTGAAGAATTGTCGGTCAGTGGGCTACTCGGTCTTTTATATATACTCTGCATTGGACTTCCTTTACTGAACAAAGAACCCTCTGCATTACCGTTACTGGTAATTTTCTCAGGGCGGGTGGTTTCTAGAGAAGCCCAAGAAGTTTTTGTGGTGTTTCTGCAATCAAGAAACTCCATATCTAAATCCTCGAGTCTTTGATAAGCATCGAGAAAGTTCTTAAGCGGTCTGGGTCCAACCACAATTGCGGGCTCATGAGCCACTCCTTTCAAAAGCTCACGTCTACGAGCAAGTATTCTTGCAAGACCCGTATGGTGATCAGCATGGATGTGAGAGATCCATATACATCTCAAGTTTCTGACCGCTTCATCAGCTCCTTCTAAACCATACCTTCGTTTAAGCTGGCCTAAGGTACCTTCCCCACAATCCAAGAGAATACTACCTCTAGAGAATAGGTCGATATAAACTGCAGTGACATTTCGGTATTTTGAGGGTTGGGACGATCCAGTTCCCAAAAGAACTATCTCCATGTCATCTCGTCTGATGTTTTCAAGACAGATTGGAACAGTGCTTTCACCCAGCCATGGCTCTTCGATCATCATCTTGTTGTGTAGTCCATTCCATAACCCCTTGATTTCTTCGGTCTTACTGCTGATCTCAGGAATTTCTGAAAGTAGCTCATCCATCACTCGTAAGGATGTCAATCGACTAGGGATACAAGATCTGTCTACTCCAAGATTACCATGTGGACGCAAAGTGAACTGCCCACAATATAACAATGAGAGAGAGAGAGAGAGAGAGAGAGAGAGAGAGAGACTTAAGAGCTTAAGGAAGCAAGTTTCACACGGAGGAAGCAATGCACCAAACCAGCAGCAAAGGAACATCAAGCATGAGAATATTCAATACCTTGAGGAGATTTTCAGCGGAAATGCTCTCACCAATTGAATCGACGCACTGACAATAGAAGAAAATAACACAGCTTAACTCATTGAACACAGCCAGATTCAACTCGATAAAAAATGTATCAGAAAAGCATTTGTAACCTTGCTCAAAGAAGTGGAGTTTATCGAGTTGTTAACATGTTGGGAAGACCAAAATCCAGGAGCAGGAAAGAACTGTGGGCATAAATAGTTAAGTCTAGCTGTGATTCTAGAACTGGCTCTCAGGATTGGAAACTCCATATTCTTCCTGGGCAAAAACCAAAACTAAATATTAGACAAAAAAAATAAACTTAACAGTTTTTATAAGAAAGAACCATGAATGAGGAGGAGACTCACGCTTCATGTCCAGCGAGAATGTGCTGGGCAGAATGGAATTTCTTCATCCAGCTTTGGTAAGTAGAACTATTTGTTACAGAAGCTGGACTTAAATGAATAATACAATTAACAAACTTAGCCCCATCTGTTGAATTGTCAGGACATGAGTAATAAATCTTCATAGACGGAATATATAGCAGTTCCTCGGCATGTGACTCTGTTGGACAGTCCACAAGCAAAACAACAGGACCAGGAACTGAAGGTCCCATCACATCACTTGGATGAACCTATGATCAAGCGTGAACAGTGTTAGTCTGCTCGTATAGAAACTGAAGAGGATTATGGATATTCCCAAGAATTGCTCTTTGAGACATACCGTAATATCTTTGAAATCTGACTTCACTGATTGTCCAGACTGAAGATAACTGTATTTTGGACCAGCTCTCAGTCCAAGAGCCATGGCCTTCTTTGGGTCAAACTTTCCTTTGATTTCAGGTAATTCACAAACATATATAACTGACGTTTCACCAGGTTTGCTTCCGGTTTCCTCTAAACGACTTTGTTCTAAGAGAATGGCGGAGATTTTCACAACTTCGTCATCCACAAGAACAAAGGGATCATCTTTGGGTTTACTTGAGCCAATCTGAGGCGTGGAGTCGGATGTATTCAACGACGGACCAAAACTTCGTGTGTGAACCATTGCGGCACGAGGGATAAATGACCTCATAGCGTCAACTAAATACTTAAGATCGGAAGGACCCCATACGTTTACCTTTGAAACATAAAAGATTTTAGAAGTTCAGCAATTCCATTCAAATATTAATTGTTGAGCAAAAACTCATGAAAACAGAGAGGAAACATACAAAGAGATCATATGAGAAGAACACTCACGGATAGTCCTTCTTCACCAATACCAGCTAGAGTCAGTAGAAGACCTAAAGCATTTAAAATAGGAAAACTTATCACTATCTAATCTAATGATCTAGCAGCAAACATATCGAAGCTGATGCCTGAATCAAGAAACACAAACCTGGAAGGCCGCCTGCTGTCTCTGAGCACACACGAGACAAAAATATATGATCTACCTGAAAGAGTTACGCGGATCATCACATTGCAAAATTCAAACTCACCTCATCACATAAAGAAAAGAGACGAAGTTTAGTCATACCTTTGATAACTTAATTTTATGTTCTGTACAGAAACGTTGCAATCCCTGCAATTCATACTTTCACCAATCAGTTTTTCAACTGGAAGCACTAATACAGAATAAGGTATGACTAAACATATAACAAAGCACAGAAATTGCAGAGGAGCTTACCTCTCCAGCATTAAAGATGAATCTTTGTTTGTCAAAGAAGAGTAATACAGAAGGTGATGTATCCTGTGTATCCATTCCCGTCCCAAGGATCTTAACAATGCAGATGAACAGAAAAATTCAAACTTGAACAAAAACTCACCAGATTGATTGAAATTAAAAAGTTTGGAGTTTGATATTGAAACCTGAACATAGGCAATGGTGTTGGTAGGGTTAAGCGTACGAGTTTGCCTCTTGAGATTCTTCTTAGGCTTATCGATCTTATCCAATCCCTCAGCTCTTCTCTTATTAAACTCAAAAGAATCAGCTCTATCTTTCTCCATCGGAGACGTACCTTTTCTCTGCCTACTCCTCTCCTCCTCGAAAGTACTCCACTTGCGTCTCGGAGAAGGGTCACTGCGACGGTAACCAGCGGTGCGAGGAGGACGACGACTAGGACGAGAAGACGAAGGAGAAGAAGCGAAGATTGGGTAGAGAGAAAAGGGTCTGACAAAGAGAGCGAAAGAAGAAGACTTGAGAGGAGAAAAGCCGACAAGGCCTAGGTTTTGGGGTACATAATGAGGCATTGAAGTTAGCATTTTTCCCAGTAGTTTGTTAACTAAGCTTCTTCCCGTTTTTTTCTCAGTAGACTACTTTTTCAGATCAGATCAGGGTCCTCTCCTCTCTCTCTCGATTTCTTTTTCTTTTCCTCATGATGCTTTTTTAAATAAAAATGTCAATTTAGCCCATGGGCTTTTATATTACTTTTTTAGCCCATTGACGATACTTTGTCCATTGGCTACTAAAACAATACTACAACAATATGTTTGATTGTATACGCATTAAAACCGAATGATTTATTCGAACTTCAATTTTTTTCATGTAATGTTTTCAGATGCAACTATTTACAATAGAAATTGGACTCTTGCTTCTCTTTAAAGCAGATGACACACAATAATATAAAATAAATTGTTTTGCTTTACTTTTTCTTTTTAAAATTAAATCGAGACCAGAATTATAATGAACTAGATAACAAAATAAACCGTTTAAGCTTTAAAAAAAAAATCAAATTAAATACATACTCATCAAAGAGAAAAAAAAAAAATTAACTTGTATCAAATCGAAAATAACAAAACTCAGTTTCATTTGGTTTCTATATTTATAAACTGGAAATTTAAAAGCTACTAAGGACTAAACGATTTATACACTCTTAGTCATAATAAATCGTTTGGTTATCATAATAAGTCAGTCATGTTCATATGTATTCTTCTGATAACTAATTTGGTTAGCCAATTAAACTAAAGCGGCGCATATACATTGGATAAGATAAGAGATAGAAGAGGCACCACACACCTCCACAGAAACCTCATGGAGTCATGCAAAACATTATCCCAATTAAAGACCCAACCCTTTCTTTTGGT
>VBRH01000350.1:93479-116733 GCA_014578085.1 Cardamine resedifolia | reverse complement strand
TTTTTTTTTTTTTTTTTAATTTTTCGTGATTTGATCAAATTTTTAAGATGTGACTCATTTATGATTATATTCCATTTCACAATGTTATATTGGGTCCCTCCACTATTTACCTTCTTCATGAACATTCTGCATCATGTTCATTAATATTTCATTCACAATGACTCTTATTTGCTACCTAGAGTTGTTGGCTAGCAATCAAATTCTCTGTTTGAACTTAAGAAATTTGAAATATGAGTATTTTTGGATTGTCGGATGAGTTTGGAGATTTTGCGGTTGATACTACGAACAGTGGCAATGCCATTGCCGTTTAAAAACATTTTTGGAATTAATATATTTAAAGCATTTTCTTAAAAATATGATTCACTAACGTGAAATTTATTGTTTCAGATTTTATATAATAAAAAACGATAAATAAACATATTTGGTTATAAGTTTTTTTTGATAAATTTTTTTTGGTTATAAGTTAAAAAGAAGTTGTTAACTAGATCTATTAAATTAGATGTATTAGTTGCCATTTTTAAAGAATGTGCTATTTATTAAAGTGAATGTGTTATTTGTTTTACCATCCAAAAGTTATGCATCCACTTTTTAGACTTACTTATGACTAATAAGTTTTTTTAGTTTTCTCGAAACCAATCACATGGTATGTTAATTGGAATGACATGTGTTGGTATTTTACGTCTACACTTTGGTAATCGTCTCTTATTTGTATTTTTTCTCTGTCTAAGAGAATTTCTTAATTACTTATGGTTCTTACTATTTCAAGAAACTCTATGCATCTTTGATTAAAAAGCACATACTTATGGTACGTTAATTGGAATGACATGTGTTGGTATTTTACGTCTACACTTTGTTAATCATCTCTTATTTGTATTGTATTTTTTCTGTCTAAGAGAATCTCTTAATTACTTATGGTTCTTACTATTTCAAGAAACTCTATACATCTTTGATTAAAAAGCACATCCATGCTACCTTACCAAATACTCTGGATGTTTGGATGGGATCACTATTAATTTATTCTCGTAATTAAATTATATCTATATATTAATTAGACTCTGGTTTATTTAGCTTAAATAGGTGGACGATAACCCAAAACTGTATTATATATAAGATATAAACAACAAGTATTGGTTTGCGATTGGTTGAAGGCCGGTGGAATTATACGAATCTTAAGAGTTTAATAAGCTTTATTTTCGTTGTCTTGTCTCCATGCCCCAAGAATCTTTCCCATTTTAGATCTGTTGACTTGATTGTTGTTAGCTCATTACTAATCAATAGCCCTCTAAATAAATCTGCTCTTAATATAAAATAATTAACCTATCTTTCTACGAATATGTTCAATGTATGTATTTCAAGCCGACGAAACTATAATATAAAATAATCTTCCGACTATGTAAACAATGTACAAGGGTGTTTTGGCTCGGTTTACCTGAATTGAACCAAACCGAACGAAGACCAAGCAAAACCAAACCGAAGAGCTAAGACTTGGTTATCACAAGCTGTTCGGTACAAGACTTTACAATTTATTTCTCTTGTCAAAGTTGTAAAAGCTCATACAGTGCCACACATCTACACACCCATTTAAGTCATAAAGAGCATCCAGCAGAAAATGTTGGGACCAAAACCAGTGAAGAAGCTCGAGACTGTGACCGATTCGATGCTTCTTCTCAGGCTCTGTGTTCTTCTGGAAATGGTATTGAAGCACAACAACGGTAATAACCGCTCTGGTCGAACACAAAACGCTGTGAGAGATGAGCTTCTCGGATCAAATATTCTCCCCAGTCTTCGTTTCCAAACTGCTTGTGTATCTCTCTTGCATCAAACGTCTCCATCTTCTTCCTTTTGTCCTTTCTGAGACCAAACGTTTTTTCATATAATCAGAATTTTGTAACATTGTTTTCTTTATCTGAACATAATCTTGAATTTGGAAACATTCACCTTTTCCTGTGCCTCGCATTCATCACTGTCGCATGCAGCTGCAAAAGAAAGGAAAAAAGAATGAAACAGAAGCATGTATCACCACTTTCAAGTTCATCAATTTTGAGGTTTTAGCCAAAACTTAAGTGGTGGCAACAGTATTGCCATCTTTCATCATAGTTTTTAAACTCAGAAAACTCTTACCTTCAAGCTCTGCTTTGCATCTTTCTCGAGAACAAGCCCAGCTTTCACAAATGCATCAGTAACAACCTCTGACCTTGGAGTTAAGAAAATCAAAAACACTTACGCTAAACTCTTAATTTACGGTCTAAACCATGTCACTGCTAAAAATAACATTCTTACTAAAAGCTAGGATACGACAAGCACGTAAAAGGCGGCCTTCATCGCCAATTTCTTCAACCGGAATATAGAGCACACGAGCCTTGGCTAATGGTCCTCTCATACAATCCTTAAGAAGATAGCAAAATGACAGGAGTGTGAATAGATAGACAGAAGCTGACCAGTAGGTTAATGAACTGTAAACGTAAAGCCACGAATGTATCATCCTACCAATCCTTTAAGTCTTATGAATAGTGGCCTGTTATCCAAAGCATCCATCACACTTGGGGATATACTCTGCATTTTAGAATAGAAAACACTCAAATTCATGAAGCTATCCTAAATGAATGGATACTGTCTCTTCAGAAAGAAATTACCTTCAGGACATCACGCGCTGCATTGACTCGATCTTTGTTCCACAACTTTAGCATAAGCACAGTCAAGTGAAATGTATTTGGCTTTATAAATATGGACTTTTCAATTCCCAAGTCTGCCAATGTATAAATTTTACTTAGCATATCAGAGGGAACAAGTTTCTTCTGTCTTAGATCCAACGATTTAATAATTTTCTTACCCAATGAGGTAGATGTGTTTGTTGCTTTGGCCTTAGGCTGGTATCTGACAATTGGTATGCCCTTGATATCCACATTAACCTGGTTTGTTTCACTATTAGCTTTTAGATCAACCGCTACACTTGTGGTTTTATCCATTGGCTGATCGTCTTGTTCATCACTAGCTATGCTCTGATTTCCGAGTATAGAGTTCTGAAAACTCACTAGCTTGCCCACTAACTCAGGGTGTATGGCCAATGGAAGTGATACAAAGTGTGAGTAGTCAAGACTCGGACTACTTACAACCTAGAATGTGAATTCCAATGCGCACAATCAGAAAGGAAAAAAAATAGAAGGACAAGGAAAAGAAAAAGCCGAGCACGATACTAAAGATCAAAGGGAAATGATAAGGAACCTCATCGATAATGGTCGTTATTCTTTCTGAAGCTTTAGTCACACAATCCACTGAACCACCTTCAATGACTGCAAAAAAAAGAAGAATACAACAAATTGAGATTTGTTGAACCAAAATCAGTTGAAAAATTGATGGCATAGACAACAGATTATACATTACAGTAGGTTCCAAAATCTTACTGATGTGATCTTCGTTCCTTGATGATGGAAGAATGATCTTCACTCCCATTTCCTCTTCAATTTTCATCTGTGTAGTTCCTCTTTTTGCAAAGAATGCAAACATATTATGTGGGGTTAAAGTAAACAACGAAGTATAAGATTAACAAACTAGAGCTCTTACTCTTTCCCTCTAATGAACTTAATCAAAGAAGCTCCAACCTGAAACCAATTACACAAAGTCAGTTAAAGTAGTTGAAACAAGAAACTTCAAGTAACAGAGGGAAAAGGAACCTCAAGAGAAACTGAATTGTTTCCAGCTGAAACAACTGAGGCTGTCTCATTCACTCCTCCTTCATTAACATTACTTGATTTGCTACACTGAGCTACTTCTTGAACTTCATGTCCAGCTTCTGTTTCATCATGAGAAAGCCATGTAAAACCGAGACGGATCACACGATTAAACTGCTTAAGTAAAGATGCTTACCCGCAATAATTGAAGAGGATTGAGTGGAGATGGGTCTCCATACTAAATTAACCATCTTCTGCTTCTTGAATCCATCCATAGCAGCGTTTCCCTTAAAGCTCATGGTTCTGAAATATTCCTGCGACATGAAGTGGTGTAGCCACAAAACAAATTTAAATCTAATTATATGAAAAACAATCTCAAATCACTTACAAAGATTACACTTCTCAAAAACTAAACTAATAAATGCTAAGGAGACGACAAACAAAGTATTGAGCTTTGAACATCAAAAGTAGTTTACAGGTTTCGACTTGACACATCTACTCGTAAACCTTAGTACACGATCAATCCTGACATGAAATTTAAACAGAAATAGACAAAATCAAACCTTTTTCATGAAAATTTAAAATCAGGAAGAGGATAAATTTCGGGGTTTGAGGTGAATTGATGTCTGATGATAGAATTTAGAAGAAAGTATCAATTTTTATTTGAAGTTGTGTTTAATCGGATACGCAATGAAGAGCGAGAAGTGAAAACAAACCTAAAGAGAGTCCTGCAACTTAGCATCTTCATCTCCTCCTCCGGTGATCAGCCGTCAGATATCTTTTTCTTCCGCCAATGTTTTTCACTATTCACTACTAAGCCCATCACTTTCAAGAAATTATATGTTTTACCCTATACTTCAAAAGTGATGCTTTATGACCCTGAATTTTTATATAAAGTTATAAACAGCTGCTCTCCTCTACGGTTTCGTTGTTAATAAACAAAATTTGATGATTGATAGAGAAATTTTTAGAAGAGAAAATAATGATCTAGCTGAAGCTAATTGCTTATATAAGTTATATATAATGTGTAAATTACAATACTATACTGTCCAAAACTTATCTTACAAGTTACAAATACAGCCCACAGTTAACATTTGCAGTGACACGTATATATATTGACATACCACTGATCATAGTTTTGACCGAGAAATCCATCAAAATTCAGAAGATTTGATCGTTTTCAATGTCACTTAAGTGGAAAAGGTAGTGAAGCGCCGCAGCAATGGAAGTAGCCATTCAGGTCATACTTATAGCGTTGTGAGATATGAGCTTCTCTGATTAGATATGTTCCCCAATCTTTGTTCCCAAATTCTTTGTGTATCTCTCGCGCATCAAAAGTATCCATCTTTTTGCTTTTGTCGTTTCTGTAGCTTGCATTCATCACCGTGGCGTGTAGCTGCACAAGCATGAAGGAGAAGCTGAATGAGGCATCTTTTGTTCAATCATTTGTCTTTGTTCTAGTGGCAGAGAGATTACTCAAAACTCTAAAGGCAGAGAGGAAACAAATGGGAGAGTTAAAAACATTACCTTCAAGCGTGACTTTGCATCTTTCCCAGCAAATCCAGCCTTCTCAAATGCATCGATGATAACATCTGAAACATGGGAGTTAAAAATTTTGAAAGCTCTTGCAATAGCAACAAGCGTAATCTTAAAGATATTCATGTGTCATTAGATATTCCAAGTCAATCTGAAACAAAGGCACACGAATACAAAATAAGCTCTTAGAGAAGTTAGGATACGACAAGCACGTAGCAGCCGACCCTCATCTCCAACTTCTTCAACAGGAACATAGAGCACTCGGGTTTTGTCTAAAGGTCCAGTCGACATACGATCCTTAAAAGAAGAAAAGGAGACAAAGTAGACCATATATTGGGACTGAGTCAACGGTTATGTTTCAAGCAACTAGAAATGTTGTAAGGATGCGACGACATCTTACCAATCCCCTGAGTCTTATGAAGACAGGTCGGTTCTTTAAAGCCTTCCTTACATTATAAGAAATACTCTGATTTTCAGAATAAAAGACAACAACACCTCGATCATCAAATCAATCCTAGAAGAAGAAGCATATAATATTTACAAATTTAGAAGAAATTGATTATACCGTAAGGATCTTCTGAGCTGCATCTAGAGATTCCTTGTTCCCTAACTTCAACATAACCACAGTCAAATGGAAAGTGTTTGGCGAAACAAAGATCGATTTTTCAATTCCCATTTCTGTCCAATATCAAAAGAGCATGTCACAAAAACAACTTTTATTATACTAAAAGCATTTATTCATTATTTTCTTTGGTTTGATCTTACCAGCTAAAGTACCATGAAACTTTAATGGGTTCTTATTACCCAATATAGAATTCTTGAAAGCCTCAACCTTTTCTTTCAACTCAGGGTGTATGGCTAATGGAAGTGATATAAAGTGTGTGAACACTTCTTTCTGATCCTCTATAATCTACCAATCATTTGAAAATTTCCAAGTGTTCATAGTAAGTAAACTCCAAATTAACTATAGCAAACATATTAAAGGTCAAAGATTGAGATTTTATCAATAAATTTTTCTCCAAACTACAACGAAGAATCTCGAAAATTGATCAGCAAACCTGCTTTTGTTTGCCTTTGAAGGTGAGAGGAGTGGGATGAGAAGTAGAAGATCCCTCACGTTTCTGAAGTAAATTCCCCATAGCCTTGAAGGCGTACTCTTGAATTCCTCAGTTTTCTTGTGATTCTCGTCCCTTAACACACAAAAGCATGTCCAAATCAAAATTCACTAGAGGAGAATCAGTGGAGAGAGACAGAGAGAGAGAGAAAAAAAACAAGACTTTACCAATAGCCGCCGATTTTGCCGCCGTTTGAGACTTTTTAGATTTTACTTTATACGTTAAGGTCTTGTACTCTTGTCGTTAAACATATATACTAAGCTTAAAGAAGTTGCAAGACACCTGGTCAATGACGCCACATAGCCATAAGCACACAGAATCGTAATTTCAGAAAGACAGAAACCACTCAAGCGTATTCTGTGCAACTTAATCAAAGTTAGGCATTGATTGTACTTTTATGCATTAGATTAATCAATGATCGTACGCATGCTTTTCTCTCGTGAGCATTTGATGTTAATGGTTTTGGTAATAATTAAATGAACAACTTTACGTAAAGCAATCTAGAAAGAAGAAAGTTAGTAATTACGGAACACGCGAATATAGATAGGTATACAAATCGTTCTCTTTAAATATTCTAATGCAAATTGCAAATCCACCAAAACTTTTTTCCCTCTTTTCAATTTGAAAAACCAAACGTTTTTTATATTGTCCTACACTATTTTGCGCCGTACGCATCTCCTTTCTATAAGGAACCACAGGCAATTAACACCAGACGACAATTCTTTAACCACAAAAACTGAAAAATGTCGGAATTTCTCCCGGAAGGATTAGCTGTTGAGATACTCGCGAGGCTATCGCCAAAGGATCTGGCTCGATTCAAATGCGTCTGCAAGACATGGAGAGATCTTATCAACCACCGTAAATTTGCCGAAAGGTACCGAGACATTTCTCCGGCAAGGTTAATGTCGTTTCACGACAAGGATTTCTACTTGCTTGACGTGGAAGTCAAGAATCCGGTTATTATTACAAACCCTCGTAAGCTCGATTTTCCTTTGGATCAATCGATGATCGATGAATCCACATGTGTGCTTCACTGTGGTGGGACGTTATGCGTAACATTAAAGAATCAAAATTTAATGGTTTGGAATCCATCTTCGAAGCAGTTCAAGATCGTACCAAATCCTGGTATATACAAAGATTCGAATATTCTTGGTTTCGGTTCTGACCCGGTTTATGATGATTACAAAGTCGTAACGTTTATCGACCGGCTAGATTCCTCCACGGCTCATGTCTTCGACTTCAGAACCGATTCTTGGAGAGAGAGCGTACGGGTTCCTAGTCCCGATTGGCACTACAGAGAGAGAAGAGGTACCTTTTTGGATCAATGCCTCTATTGGATTGCGTACCGGTCTAATGTAGACCGGTTTATCCTACGCTTTAACCTCTCAACCCATGAATACCGCAAAGTTCCTCTCCCGATTTACAACCAAGGCGTGACGTGTTCATGGTTAGGCGTTATAAAAAAAAAACTCTGTATTACAGAGTATGAAACGTGCAAGAAGGAGATTCGGACTTCGGTAATGGAGAAAACCGGTTCATGGAACAAGATTATAAGCCTTTCAATGTCGAATTTGATCTCTGTTCAAGATATGATCTTCGATTATCAAGTTGATTTCGTGTCGTTTACGAAAAATAAAGATCTCATCGTAACATTCACTGGGTATACCGATCATTTCGAGACGGAACATGAAGAACGTATGAAGAAGAAGGTGTTCTTATACAAAACCGGAACCGAGACAATTGAAGAAGTCCGGCTCTGTAGCTCTCTAGTCGGGTTACGGTTTCTCGGTGAATATGTGGAGACTCCTGTGGTTAATATTAATAGGCCTGCGCATATCGGTAATGGGTCCGGGTTTGGGTAAAACCCGATCCGGTTCAGATTTATGTATTTACTATCCAATAGGGTAATTATAAATATTCGGTTTGGTTTTGGTTCGGATTTAAAATTTAAGAACCTATAAATATCCAAAAAATGGGTACTTCATATACCCGAATATACTTGAAATCTACCAATTTACCCAAAATATAACTAAATTACCAAAGAAACATATAATTTAATATACACAAACACATAAAAACTCACAAAACATATAATATAACTCCAAATTTAATATTCAATGACTAAAAAAGATAGAATAGTGACAACAAAACAAAGTCACAAAACAAAAAATGTAAAAACCCTAAATACTTATAAATGTCTTTAGTTTCAGGTTTATGGGTACTCGTATGTGTATCGGTTCGGATTTGGGTTTTACCCGATACCTACGGGTAGAACTACACATAACCCAGTAGAATAATTTGGTAATACTATATCTTATCCGAACCGATTTTTTCAGTTCGGTTCCGGTTTGAGTTTTCGGATTCGGTTTTTATGTCGAGCCCTAGTTAATAATCGCATATTCATTTGAAAAGGAAAAAAAACACTAGTTTGTGTAATTCGATAAAGTGACAACAATTCGAGAAATTTATATACATACTTCTACGTAATTCATAAGTAGCTTGAAAATGGTAACCGGTCCAATTAAAGCCAAAGGATCCAAACATGCTAGAATTTAGAAAATATTATAACTGGATTACGGTTAAAAACCGGTTCGGTCTGTACTTGTGGTTGGTTTCGTTGTTTTATTGGACACGTCACTCTTAAATTTTACATTTTCTTCGGAAACAATAAGCAAAATTTGGGTAAAGTGAAAACAAAAAAACAAAACAAAAAAATCTCCATAAAAAAGAGAGACGCAATTGATTGGAGACATTGAATAACCCCAACAAAAAGATTAGAATATTAATGGAGAGAGGGATGAACAATGGACAACTCTGGCACTCTCAGTCACCCAAAACTCCAACCACGATGCTCGATCGGGCTCTTTCCTCCCGCCGTCCTCACTCCGACGCCGATCTATCTGCTTCCGGTGTATCCGGCGCCGACGAATCTAAAACCAAACGCCCACACATCTACCTCCTTGCCTCCAATTTCTTATCTCGGATCGGACATCAATGGTGGCCTTGTCTCATTCTCGCTCTCCTCTTCCTTGTCCTTCTCTTCCTCATCTCCATAGCCTTCCATTCTCACAGCTTCGTCTGCATCTCTCGCTTCGATCCAGCCGCTCGGATCGGGTTTTTCGGCCTTGATGGGCTCGAATCGGACTTTGGTGCCCTAGGTGTTCCTTGGTGTAAGCACTCGAGATCTCTCTTATCTAAGCGTTGGTTTATTACATTGTGCCTTGTTTTTTTACGGTAACCGAGTGGAATCTCTAGTGAATCCATGTTGATTTAATCATAATGCTTTGGTGAGATTTGATCTAGGTTTCTACTTCTATAGATAGCATTCAGATCAATTTAGAAACTCCTCTCTTAATCCGTTTCTCAGATGACATTTCATTAGATACATGAATTGAATTGAGCTCTTGTAGCTGCCAGTTGTTAATTTCTGGATAGTAGTAGTGACTGTGATGGGAATGCGTGAAACAATTACAGAATCAATAGAGAAGAAGCATTAAGTGCCCTAGTACACTTTGGTTATGAGTTTTATACTCTGAGATAAGCAATGTTGTTGTTCTCAATCTTTCCATTAAAGCAACAGGGAGATGATTTTCTGGTTTTTTTGAGGGGTGTTGTGGTATGGACGTATTTAATTCTTTTCCTTGGCAAAAGGCAGATCGAAACATGGAAAAGAAGTCGAGTGGACCTCCAAAGATTTACTCAAGGCTCTAGAAGAGTTTGTACCTATATATGAAACACGACCGATAAAGAACAACATGTATGGAATGGGTTTTGATCACAGCTTTGGTCTATGGTTCATGGCACGTTGGTTAAAGCCAGATCTGATGATTGAGAGTGGTGCTTTTAAGGGGCATTCCACTTGGGTTCTGCGGCAGGCGATGCCAGATACACCTATGATCTCACTTACGCCTAGGCACCCTGAGAAGTATCTAAGAAAGGGCCCTGCCTATGTGGATGGAAACTGCACATACTTTGCGGGCAAAGATTTTGTTGATTTTGGAAGTGTTGATTGGAAGACTGTGTTGAGAAAACACGGAATAACAGATCTTAACCGTGTTATTGTCTTTTTCGATGATCATCAGAATGAACTCAAAAGGTAGTTTTTCATTTCCCATCTCTTACCCGTATTGCATGTGCGAAGTACTTACTGATTTTCTCTTATTTACTACCAAGAGCAGGCTAAAGCAGGCACTGAAAGCTGGTTTCCGACATCTCATTTTCGAGGATAACTACGATACAGGAACCGGGGATCACTATTCCCTGAGACAGATATGTGATCAGTCATATATAAGAGGTGGGCTAATATAGATATCACACATTAGATACATGGGCTTGGAATTGGATTGTTTCTCATATGAGTAGGTTTGTTTACTCCAGGAGGCGGCCACAGCTGTTTCAAAGACAGCGATGAAGCCAGGATGAGATCAAAGAGGAAGAAGTTCTGGGAAAAAGCAGTTGATACAGAGGAACTGTGCGGACCAGGTGAAACATGGTGGGGAGTTAGAGGAGAAATGAGAGATGATTTCAACCATACTAACACGGTGATCTCATACAATCAGCATTTTCAAAACAGCCGGTATGTAGAATCGATTCTCGATGTCTATTGGGAGGTACCTCCGGTTGCAGGACCTTCATTGACCCATCAATCACGATATGATCCTGCTCGTTCGACTCCACCAATAGTAGCAGATGGAAAGCACCGTTTGTTCCAACGACTCGGTTTAGGTCGGCAGGACAAGTCAGTGTTCAATGGCTATACTCAAATGGTTTACCTTGAGATATCCAAACCCGGATCATAGAGATTGTGTGATTCCTGCAAAAGAGAAGGGCGACTCCTTTTTTTTTTTCTCTTTAGCTTATTTAATTTTCTATTACAAGTTAAAAGTCTTAAACTAAAAGTTTGTTAATACAGGAGATTCTTTTCTACTGTGGTTTTTCTATAAGTCTCGCTTGAGCAGGTTTTAAATTTAAAAGAGGCAACGTTAGTCAGTACCAAAAATCAATTGATATAAACCGATCTGGAACAGAAGTTCACATCGGGTAAATGTAAAGCAAACCGGAATAGAGACGAGGATTGTGTGTTTGTTTATTGTTGGGCCGATCAAGAAGACAAGTTATGGGCCGAGGTTGACAAAGTGAGATTACTGTTGAGTAGGGTGGAAAGTAGCATTAGATAAGCTTTGGATGTGATCGTGTTATTGGGGAAGCATGGAGGAGAGATGGAAGAACACGGCTCTACTCGTAATCGATATGCAGGTCTCTCTATGTACATCTCTCAGTTTGTTATATTTTGTGATAGGGTTGATGATTATGAGTGTTTCTTGGAGTATGAACTATTTTATTGTTTGTGAGCAGAAGGATTTCATAGAGGAAGGTTCAGGGCTGCAAGTGATAGGAGGGAAATCCATAGTTCCTAATGTTATTAGAGTAGTCGAACTCGCGAGGCAGCGTGGTATTCACGTTATTTGGGTATTTTTTCTCCATTTCTCATGGCTTGATGAAACTAAAAATGGGTCAATTCAGGAGTAAAACAGGTTCTTTATTTTCAGAAATCGTTATGTAAGATGGTTAGTTTCGAAGATAAGTGTAATCAAGAAAAGTTTCTGGATTTTTATGGACTATATTCACATTGGTAGATACTGATATGAGATTGGAAACCATCTTTCAATTGAGTGTGTGGTAGTCTTAGTTAACAAAGTTTTTATCCTTTATTTTTTTAGGTTGTTCGAGAACATGATCCTCAAGGAAGAGATGTTGAAGTATTCAGGCGTCATCTTTACAATTCTGAGAAAGTTGGACCAGCTGTTAAAGGCACTCTAGGTTCAGAATTGGTAGATGGATTGATCATCAGAGAAGAAGAAGACTATAAGATTGTCAAAACCCGTTTTAGCGCCTTCTTTGGTACCAATCTTCATTCCTTCTTGCAAACTTCTGGAGTTAGCAAGTTAGTGATTGCTGGTGAGTATGTTTTTACGTGTCTTAATTAGACCAATCATCAATCATGTCATCATACCTCTTCTTATGGTGAAACTTTTTTTCATTTCTTTCAGGTGTTCAAACGCCGAATTGTATCCGGCAAACGGTTTTTGATGCAGTGGCGTTGGATTATCCAACTGTGACTGTTATTGTAGATGCCACAGCCGCTGCAACACCAGAGATCCATACCGGTAATCATCTTTTACTGTTACTTGTTTCTCGATCTTCTTGGTTTAACGAAATCATTTATTGAAGAGAAGAAAGTTGGCTGCATTGTCGTAATTATTGTTAGAATCTTGAATGTTCTTTGTCATTCTTCGAAAAAGGAACTAAAATTGTCGTAACTTCTTTGGATCAGCGAATATTCTTGACATGGAGAATATAGGCGTCAAGACTCCTACGTTACACGACTGGTCCGAAGAATCTGCTTGAGAATTTGGATGACAAATATCATCCTAAGCCCTTCTTATATATCTTCTTCCCACAAGTCTTTGTTTTTTGTTTTGTTTTGTTTTGTATTAGTATAAGATATATTATATGTAATGAAGAATTGAAAGAAATAAAATTTAAAATATTGAAGGAAGTTATAGCCTCCGGTATTTTTTTTTTTGTAAAAGTTATAGAAATTCTATGTATCCCATCAATAAAAAAGAGTGCATATATTGTAATGAAATTTAAAAATAATGTGGAAATTCATGATTGGATTAAACTGTTTAAACCATTTATTTTCAAAAACATTTCTTTTGCTAGTAAGTGATACTACATTGGTTTAAAAAACAATAATAGTTGTATTTTTATTTTATTTTAAGTTGCGAAATAAATAAAGAAATAAAAGAAACATTATAGATAATTAAAAGTTGATAAGAAAGGTAACGTGGGGAAAGAAGAAATGGAAGGTAATGGCTTATCCTCACCTCATTGTCCTCTCCTTGCTTTATTGCTTTTCCCTCTCCACTATTTGTTCCCTCTAGTTTTGGTTCATTTTTCATTAATATTAATCAACCACATATCAGTTTTTCACTAATCTAGTAATATTACTTATCTTAAATACTCCATTATTCATTTCTAACATTCAAAATTCAGACACGTAGCTAGCCCGAATAATATTAATATAATTCTTATGTTATTTAATTGTTATGATGAGCAACATTAATTCCCATCATCATATCATGTTAGTTGAGAGATACAG
This sequence comes from Cardamine resedifolia, assembly GCA_014578085.1. Lineage (NCBI taxonomy): Eukaryota > Viridiplantae > Streptophyta > Magnoliopsida > Brassicales > Brassicaceae > Cardamine > Cardamine resedifolia. The sequence continues at coordinate 103,249 of VBRH01000350.1, read as the reverse complement.
CACATTGATTTTCTTTCTTTCTTGTTATAACGTTTAGTTACAGTCACAGATGTACCTGAAATAATGATTCAATATAATTTATTGTTGTATCAGAAATAAAGCGAAGAAAATGTATATTAATGGAGTATAAATATTTGAAGTGACGTTATAAAGAAAAAAAGAAGGGAAAATCTAGAGAGGATTTAGAGAGTGATGTAACACAGCTCATTTCATGATTACGAGGGACATTCTTTTGTATAATAACCCTTGAAACAATGGGAGACTTTACAAGACAAAGCACCTCTTTCAATTTCCACTTTTTAAAGTTCAAAATTATTGATAAATTGGAAGTCTACCATTTTTATTACTTATATATTTCATTAAACTGACTTGTATTTGTTGTTAAGAATAGACTTATATTTATCAGCTTTTTTAAATTGAGTTTTTTTTTGTAGCAAAACAGTTTGTTGAATCAAGTATATGGGCAATAAAAATAGTATTTCTTGTTTTGTATATGATGATTTAACGTTTGATTTTACGATTATTGATTCCGAGGATTAAAATAGAAAGTGCAGAAAAATGTGACAAGGATTTTTAGATTTAGGATAAAAGATTGATTTGACTTTTGAAAAGAAAGGGGACAATAGAAATATCAAAGGCATGTTCATGAATTTAGATCAATAAAAAAAAAAAGAGGGGAGGAGAAAAGAGAAGCACGTGAATTTGTTAGTAAAGTAAACCGATTTGTTGATTTTCTTTTTTCCTGATTATAATCTTTTGTGACGGAAGTCAAATTTATGTTCTAATAAAGTTAAAACCATTATCCCTAAATGCTTCCAGTTTTGAACTAGGGAGTTAGAGAATTCGAAAGTTTTTCAGTTTTATAAATCATACGCAAACAAATCATATTTATGTTGTTTTCAGAGTATTTTAAAGTTGTAGTTATCACTTCATATATTAATTAACTTAAATAACAAGAAATAGAAACAATAATAGATTTCTAACTAAGAAACATATTTTTGTGGACAACTATATTTTTAACATGTGTGAATAGCTAAAAACATGTAACAATTAGATACAGACGTAATATATAAAGTAATAATATATGTACTCATTGTATTTCTTGTAAATTCACTTGATTACTAGGATAAACATTTTTCTTTTATTGTAAGCTTACACAGTTACACCTCTCATCTTTTAATGTTAAATGTGCTATACCTCTCATCTTTTTTTTGTTAAGTGACATATCAAAAAAAAGTTGATGGGCATTGGACAATGAGTTTTTTTTTTTTGGGTCAACAATGAGTTATTAAAAAGTGTACTAACTACATGAAAGTATCTCAATTAGTTTCAACAGTAAATTTTCCAATTTCCAGACGGGACCTTATTTATCAATAATCTCAGATGGAGTTAACAACCAATAAAATAGCAAACTGACCCAAAAAAAAAAAAAAAACTTTTATATATATCAATAAACGCAACTAGAAGAAGACAAAATAAATAGCTTTGTGTGTAAATTGGAGAAGGATTTTGAACAGAGTAAAAAAAAATATGGAGAGAACATTGAATAAGAAAGTAGAGTAGGTGAGAAAAATGAGTCTGACAAAATAATATCTATTTTTGAAATTGAAGAGAAAAACAAAGTCTGAAACCTGACACATACCTCAATAGACCTTTCCTTCTTGAAGTAAGAAATGGAGGAAAATTGAGGAGTTGGCGTGTAAGTCAAGCAATCTTTGAATAATAATGTTTCAGACACTTCATTTTCTACAGTCTTCTTTTTTTGGAAGTGTCCCAGAATTATCTTCGTCCACAATCCACATTCACTCTTTCACACCATTTTAATATATCCAAAGACAAATTATTTTTTTTAAAGATTCTGTAATGTTTGTACTCGTTATAACTAAATATATGTTTTCACTCGTTATAAAAGAAAAAACTAAATATTTTGCCAAATTCTATGTATAGTAGTGTCATCATAGTGACCATTTCTTTGGACCATCTTTTTCACAAGCCTTTTGTTTCTATAAATGCTGAAGAGTGAATTGAATAATAATAATAAAAAAAAATATTAGCGTATGTGGGTTTTGGTATTATCTTAGTGTTTTGGGTTTTTGGTTGTGGTTTTTTTATTTATAAAATAATTTATTTTTTTCAATTCGGATTTTGGATTCAACGGAGTTTGTTCAATTTTTTTTTAAGTCGTTTTAGTAATTCCATTTAACCAAAAAAAAAAAGTTAAGTTACTTAAGATATTTGGCAGTAACTAGTTATGATGATCACAAATTGAAACCAAAAAAAAAATGATCACAAATTGAAACCAAAAAAGAAAAAATGATCTCAAATTGAAAATAAATTGACACAATGAGTAGTAGATTAATAAGTTTGCTAAAAAGGAGATTGCAGAGTATCCAACGCCCACGTGCAAGGCAAATGACCCTGTCACTCTCATCATTATGGCTTTTTGTTCACTTTTTGTTTTTAAATAATTCCAATATTATATCTACGAAACTATTTTAAGAGAATTTTTATTTTTAATTAATAGTCGGATAATTCAAAGTTGATGTCTAGTCCGATTTTTTAAATGTCAGGTATTTGGTATTTAAACTGTTTATGTGGACGCAATAAAGACCACAAATAAATTTCGGATAATGAAAATTTAGTTTTGGTTTCTAGTAGTGTAGCGAGCCTTCTGCCATTAGACGCCGTCCTTAGTGCCGTACAAACTTTTCCATTCAAATTCGATTGTATCATTTTTCAGTTTCTAATTATGTAGCAATAATTAGAAGTATTATAATCATGTATGGCATAAACTTTCAAGTACTTGTATACTTAACTTTATAACGTAATGACTTAACTCTATTTAGAAGGGATGATTTATGCTTTAAATTTAGTATTGTCAATGGTTGACTCCAAACATCCGATTATAAAAACTTATGAGTCAAAAGCATGTCACTTCTATGGTTTTATAACATAAAGCTGTAATTACTTAGCTTATGATCATTATGTAACTCAAACTCACAACATAGATGAAAGGTGTTTACAACTTTAATTATCAACTCACTAAAAGATTTATCACAACTCTTTTAACTATATATTTTAATTAGGAGTGCAAGCATTGCTTGGACTCAAATCCCGTTCTTCTTCTGATCTATAGTTTAATTATTTAATGATAATTAAATCATCTATTTTATGTGGAAACTATTTATACATTTGTGGCTGATAATAAAATATCAACTATATATCAATGATAAGTGTTTTTATACGGTTGTTTTTATCCACAAATCTTATTAGTATGATATAACATTTCACTAATTCATATTTCAAGTCTAGCAGTATTGTTTGGTGGATAATAATTTTGATTAATGTTTGTTATGTTTGGATTCTTTATTAGGATTAAGTCACATCAGTGGCAATTTGGAATGGATAGTTTAACCGATTAGACATTTGAAATCAATTTTAAATCGGGTTATTAAGATGTACTAGATTTTCGCCCCGAGTAAATTGTAGATCTCCGCGAATCTCGCCTCCGAGAGTTAATGTAGATCGCTGCGAATCTCGAGTTAATGCAGATCTTACAGTTCAAGCAAAAACCGTTATTCCTCTCCATATATATACCCGCCTCTCATTTCTTCATTTATTATTGATCACTTCACAGAAAATCTTCAACAATCTTTCTCTCTTATTTCTCCGATTTCAAAATGTAAGTCTCAAGAGTATAACGTAGTTATTTAGTTCGTATATTCCATTATTCGAATATAGAGAATACGATTTTTTAGTGGTTGTATCTTGAGATTCTAAATCATATCAAACCACATGTGAATATTCAACGTCTAAACGTAAAATTTAAATTTATTCATGAAGTCAATAAAAGTAAATAAATTGTTACATGGTTGTGATAAAATGTTTTTATAATGAGTAAATTATGCTACTATTTTATTATTTTCTTGGGCCGACCCTTTGGAGATGTTGACTTGTTAGTGATATTGAGAAACCAAAGCAACAATTTTAAATATGATTGCACTTACTTTAATGAATCCTTTTTTTGCTTGGGAAAAAAATAAATTTAAATTACAAAAGTTTCAATTTGTCAAGAAAAGAGGAAGAGAGACGGCCAAAATAAAAGCTGTTAACCTCATGGGATGTCTTCTTTTCTCAATTATTAATAAACTTTTGTGATGATTTTGATCCGTTTCTTTTACTAATGGGATGTGATTTGTAAAAGCTATTTACATGTTTAGTATTTTGGGTTTTAGGGATAATGATTCACATTTATAACCTTTTAAGTTGAAGCGATCATAAACATTCTTTGTCTTTAAGTCTTTTTTTTTTTGGGGTCAAATTTCGTTAGGTCTGATTAGAAGACATCTTTAGAAGATAACAAACATTTTAAAACAAATATGTTGGATCCCTCTCTAATTTGACCAGTCAAGAAGATATTTTTCTTAGAGAAAAATGTCTCTTTCCCTTCACTTAAGTTTTGTTGAACACATGTGAACTATTCGAGAAACACCGTCAAGATAAAAAAATTTGGAGGCAACTAAGAATAAATTGATGAAAATTTTAATTTTTCTTGTCTTTCAACTAGCTAGTTTAAACTATTTATGGTTACAAACGACAATTTAACTGTTTACAACAATATAATAGCTCTTCTAACCAGACCTTGTGAACGGTTATCTTTTCATTTTGTAACCTTATGAGTTATGATCCCTCTTCTAATTATCATAATATAAATAATTGTTATTAACACTTATATACAAACGAAAAAATCTAACTATTCATAAGTGAAAAATCACTTCTAGCAAATATTCATTCAAAAATTTATAGAATAGTTATTGCTTTATATATGACCTTTTTGAATACAATTAATCTTGATAATGTATTCTTTGTTTTTTCATAATCTTCTACTGATTTGAAATAGAAAAGGATAAAAATTGGATTTATTGTTCAAAAGAAAAAGTCAATAACACGAGATCTTTTTTGTTCGACATAAGTAACATGGAACATTGGATGTACAAATTACAATGTACTGTTTTTATGGAATAAAAAGCTAATTATTCACATGTATATATTGATTGACAAAAAAAGAAAAGAAAAATACACATCTGTATATGTTAATTTTCATATCTATACTCAGATATTTTGTTTTAAAACGAATATTTTCCTGGCATTTATGTTTCGACTTGTATTTAGCTAAGATTAGGAAAATGACGTTTTATCTAACTTTTTTTTTCCCAACTTTTTCTGATTTATAACTGAGAATGAAAAACCCATATAAAATCATATTTTGTCGTGTGCCAATGGGATGATAAACTTCACTCTATAAAAAGTGAAAACCATTAGGATAAATTGATAGTAATATATACATTTATGATAGGTCCAATTATGATATTATTTTATTACATTTTATTAGCCTGCAGGGGAAAATTTTTATATTTAAATAACCCCCATTTATTATTGCTCACTCGTCGCAGAAAACAGAGATTCCTCGCTGTCTGAACAGAAAATAAGATCGCATTAACTCAAAGCGCTCACAAAGACAAAGATTTTCTCCTTTTTTCTTTCTTCGTCGTCTCTCAGCTGAAAGGTAACAACAATGGAGAACCCTCCGGATCAAACAGAGTCAAAGGAGATTCTTCCTCAACCCATAAGAAGAAGAGCCAAGGGTGGTCTTCTCACTATGCCCTTCATCATTGGTACCAATCTCTCTCTCATTATTAGACAAATCTACTCTGTTTCTTCTCATCGATCGATTATAATTCTTTAAAAGTGTTTCTTCTTGTTACTGATTGGTGAAGCAAACGAGGCGTTCGAGAAAGTGGCGAGCTATGGATTATTACAGAACATGATTCTTTATCTGATGAGTGATTACAGATTGGGAGTTGTCAAAGGACAAACTGTTCTGTTCATGTGGGTCGCTGCTACTAATTTCATGCCTCTTGTTGGAGCTTTTCTCTCAGATTCGTATTTGGGTCGCTTTCTCACCATTGCCATTGCTTCTCTCTCCAGTTTCCTGGTAAATTTCCCTCCTCTCTATTCATCAAAACCGGTTTATCCTTCTTCTTTTCCCGGTTTAATCCGGTCTATTGGCGGTTCGATTTTAACTCTGTTAATTCAGGCAGTTAGTTTTACTAATACAGTTACCCTTCGGTTTTGAAAATGGTTTGTTTATGTTTATCCGGTTTATTATCAATACGGAGGGGACTTTTGGTTGGTTTTTTGTTAAAATTGGAAATCAAAACCGAAAGTTCCGGTCTAGATTGATTTGGGTGAAATATCGTGCGTATAGGTGTTACTGTTTTCTTACTCGGATTTCGATAATTGGACTTTACTTGCGTCGACAGCAAAAAGAGAATTCAATAAAAATCTAACCAAGTCATAGAATTAAGGGCCTAGAATTAAATGGTACGAGGTTTTTTGTAAGTATTTATTTTTTAATTATTTAAATTCTCGAAATAGTGATTTTTTCGGTATGGTAAATTTTCAGGGGATTACTAGATTTTCCGAAATTGGTTTTTTACCGTTCGTTTCTTGAATAATTAATAGCTTTTTTATTTGCTTAAGTATAATACTAACCATCTACAGTGGAATTTCTATTTTAAGAGTTAATGATTAAGCTTTTTAGAAGCCACTTTCCATTAAGAGTCAAAATTTCACATGTTGCATGTGCAGCCCTGAAATTGCTGTCCAATGAATAAAACTACAGCGCTTTAAAATGTATATATTTGTTTCCATAATAAAATTAAAAATAAATCAAAAGTGGGTAAAATTAAATACGAATCCAGGTGTTCTGGAATGTCCATGTGATTATATCATAACAGGTCTTAAATAATCATAATTAATTTTATTTATTTTGGTTGTTTTCCTTGTGGTTATGGTCTTGTGGGCTTTCTCTGGCAAGTTGTGATTGTGAGTGGGCCATACTGCCTGAATCTCATATGAAAAATATTATTTCTTATTTCTTCTATTCGTTGATTTTAATTTCATTATTTATGTGTCCATATATATGGGTCAAGCTGACGTGGACCCACCTTTGCCACCATTTAAGCATTTGACATTAGTTTTGGCCAACATCTAAGTGTTAAGACTGAAAGCAATATCGATTGGTGACCCATGTTTTTGTACTACTTGTCCCATTCTTGTTCAAACTTATTTCACCCACTTGTAAAAACCTTATCACATACTTCGTGACATCAATTGATTTTGAAATCTCTAGCAATCATTCATCTCGAATATCAGTCCTATTCCGTATGAAAATATTGTTTTCGTATGATTATGACAATTGACGTATATATAGATTTGATCTAAATCTCGGATTCTTGTTCTTGGAAGTTCTTTTCTTTAAAGACATCTATAGATTTTACGAATAAACTGAAAACTACTTTTTATTTATTAAAACTAATAACCTACAGACACTAATTAATACCATGTCTTTTGAGTATTTGCTATTATTTCTGATTTTATATTTAATATTCGTGATATAACAACCATTTTAATAAATTGTCTCAATTAAAACATTATAGGGGATGGTGGTTCTATGGCTAACGGCGATGTTACCACAAGTGAAGCCATCACCGTGTGTAGTAGCAGCCGGAACAACCTGCAGTTCCGCGACATCTTCTCAAATGGCTCTTTTGTATTCCGCATTTGTCCTTATATCGATTGGATCCGGCGGAATCAGGCCATGTTCTTTAGCCTTTGGTGCTGATCAATTGGACGACAAAGATAATCCCAAGAACGAGAGAGTTCTTGAGAGTTTCTTCGGTTGGTACTACGCTTCTTCATCGGTTGCTGTCTTGATCGCTTTCACGGTCATTGTTTACATTCAAGATCATCTAGGATGGAAAATCGGGTTTGGAATACCCGCGATTCTCATGCTATTCGCGGGTTTCTTGTTTGTTGTTGCATCTCCTCTCTACGTTAAACGCAATGTGGCCAAGAGTCTGCTCACCGGTTTAGCTCAAGTGGCTGTTGCTGCTTACGTGAACAGGAAGTTAAGTTTGCCGGATCATGACTCCAACGATTGTTATCATCGCTTTAAAGATTCTGAACTCAAAGCTCCAAGTGACAAACTCAGGTAAAACGAAATCAGATTCACTCACGTATATAGATAGTTTTGATTGGTTTCTTGACTTTTGACACTTTCTTTTGCAATTGATTAGGTTTTTGAACAAAGCTTGTGTCATAAGAAACCGTGAGGAAGACATTGGTTCTGATGGTTTAGCCTTGAACCCATGGAGGCTATGCACAACGGACCAAGTTGAGGAGCTCAAGGCGTTAGTCAAGGTGATACCCGTATGGTCCACGGGGATAATGATGTCGATAAACGTTAGCCAGAACTCGTTTCAGTTGCTTCAAGCCAAGTCAATGGATAGGCGTTTGAGCAGCAGTTCGAACTTCCAAATCCCTGCTGGATCTTTTGGTATGTTTACAATCATAGCCTTAATCTCATGGGTCGTTCTATACGACCGTGCAATCCTCCCTTTAGCTTCCAAGATCCGAGGCAGACCGGTTAGGGTTAATGTCAAGATTCGAATGGGATTAGGGCTATTCATATCCTTCTTAGCAATGGCGATTTCCGCAACTGTGGAGAACTACAGAAGGAAAACCGCGATAAGCCAAGGACTTACAAACAACGCCAACGCAGTAGTGAACATCTCGGCAATGTGGCTTGTACCGCAGTATGTGCTACACGGTTTAGCAGAGGCCTTAACCGGGATAGGACAGACCGAATTTTTCTATACCGAGTTTCCTAAAAGCATGTCGAGCATTGCTGCTTCATTGTTCGGTCTAGGAATGGCAGTGGCTAATATCTTGGCTAGTGTGATCCTCAATGTGGTCAAGAATAGCTCAAAGAAGGGCAACGTGAGCTGGATTGAAGATAATATCAACAAGGGTCATTATGACTATTACTATTGGGTTTTAGCGATCTTGAGCTTCGTTAATGTCATCTATTACGTTGCGTGTAGCTGGTCGTATGGTCCAACGGTGGATCAGGTGAGAAATGATAAGGTTAATGGTGTGAGGGAAGAAGAAGAAGATGAAGTTAAATTAAACTAAAGATTATCCATTGGTTCATCACAAAATGGTGTGTATTGTAAAATTTATATATATGTATGTAATTAGGTTATTATTATATATCTTTGGATTTGGATTTAGGATGTAGATGATGATTTTAATGGGTGTGCTTATTTATTACAAAAAGGGGGGATTGTGTGTGTATGATATTTGATTAAAATTAATCAAATTTTTGATGAAAATGGTAATTGAATCGTTTAATTGAGAAAAATAAAATAAAATCAAAGCTTACTAAGACTAGAAACATTGTGTTTGGCTTTGACGCTAAGTAGGGCCATCCACAACCTTCCTGTGGCTATGATTTCTCCACTTCCTTGTCTTCTAATCTCGATCACAGCTGATTTTAACCCTCCGATTGACCCATTCACTCTTGCTTCTATTTCTACTTTTTCCTGCAATTTATTGTTATAACTTATAAAGTTATTACTACTTATAATAATACTATAGTAAAACTCAATGACTCGTAGCTAATATAGAATATGAAAAAACAAGGAAAATGAGGATATAAAAGCGAACTTGAATCTTGGCCGTTGAATAAAAGGAAGAGTTGAGATCAACAGAGGAATGGAGACCGTCACCGACGGAGTAGACAGCAGCAGCGCCGATCGCGTCCATCACCGTCGTCATAGCTCCGGTGTGCCATGTTCCATCTTCTCCCTAAGAATCGATCATCTCGTAATTAATAATAATATTATTCTCTAATCCACACAAAA
>VBRH01000350.1:65693-81827 GCA_014578085.1 Cardamine resedifolia | reverse complement strand
GTGCAACACTGTAGCAAATAATGAAACAACGCTATAATAGCGTAAAATATGCCGTCCAATTGAAGAGATAAAAAAGAAATTTTTGACACTATAATAGTGTTATCTCGTCAGGTTGGAGTTGGAGTACTCTATGCGCTTCCGATCTGTGACAAAACTAAAGGAAATCCAAACTAGTCAAGAACAAGAACTGTTTTTAGTTAGAAGATAGCCTTATCTTCCTAGATTCCACGTGGCATTTCCTAAGTGGCATAAGCAAATCTTCGAGAGGAAATCTCAGTTGCCACGTGTCAGATGAAGATCAAAATCCACCTATTTTGACCAAAGGCTATCCCTCAACAGATTTCAAGTCACCACCTATTGTTACAGACAACAAAAGAATAGTGATCGAAGCTCATGGCGTCTCTTGCAACCGTCGCCACCGTGAAACCATCCGCCGCCATTAAGGGCCTCGGCGGCAGCTCACTCGCCGGAACCAAGCTCTCCATCAAGCCTTCTCACCTGAACTTCAAACCGAAATCCATCCGGTAATTAAAGCTCTTCATTGACCTATTAATGTACGTAGGTTTATTAAAAAGGAATTAATAGATTTTTGCTGGAAGAAGTGTGTATAAAACGATAGATAGTGATGATTAGCTAAAACAAGAGTAAATTTTGGCATTTTTCTCTCTTGTAATCAATTAGCTTGAGGTTGTTCATGTGTAAATAGGGCTGGTGGTGTGGTGGCTAAGTATGGAGACAAAAGTGTCTACTTTGACTTAGAAGATTTAGGAAACACAACAGGTCAATGGGACGTATACGGCTCTGATGCTCCTTCTCCTTACAACTCTCTTCAGGTTTTTTCCATCTCAAAACCTAAATTGACTTTTATACTTCAAACAGCATTGTGAAAAAAGATTCTCTTCTTTTCTTTGCTTACTTGTAGAGCAAGTTCTTTGAGACATTCGCTGCCCCATTCACAAAGAGAGGACTGCTCCTCAAGTTCTTGATTCTTGGAGGAGGCTCTTTGCTTACTTATGTCAGCGCTTCCTCCACCGGCGATGTTCTTCCCATCAAGAGAGGTCCTCAGGAGCCCCCTAAGCTCGGTCCTCGCGGCAAGCTCTGATTTTCAAATTCATGTTATCTTCTCTTCCTCCTTAAACCATAAACATTTCTCAAAATACTGCAAATCCTTTAAATGATTGAATGTATATTCTGTTTCTCTGTTACATTTGAAATGTTTTTCCTCCCCTAAATTTTACAAAAGAAATATTTATTCAAGAGTATCGCCCTGCGGTTGGACTCCTTGTGGTTCCAAGAGATTCAAGATAAGAACTAGTCTTCTTGTTGTTAGCCATGATCATGCTTGACACTCTGGTCAATAGTTTCTTGCCTGACTCTTTGAACGGGGCATCGTTCTTTTCTTTCTTTGGTTCATTGGTTTCGATATTCCATTGCATTACCTCAGACAGTGAAACGGTAGCCTTCTGCTTATTCGGTCTATCCTCTAAAAGACAAAAGTTTGGTTCTTCTTCCTTCTTCGGACTCTCTGTTTCCTTCACTATATAACTCTTACAAACCGCGATTTCAGGGTCCTGTACTAGCTGATCAGCTTCAAGAACATCTTCTATTCTCGACATTACCGTGTGCGCCAAGCTCTCAAGAACTCTTGAGTAACTCTCCAGTATAGCTAGCCCTATATCCTGCAAAGCCAAATTAAAGATTTTCTTAAGACAAATCACAAACAAATACATGTCTAATGTGATTTAATACAAGATTATTTGATTGATTACTTTGTTGAATTGAATCTTGCTGATGTCAAGTGTGGATTGAGAGATCCCTGGGAATCCTTGTTTGATAAGAAGCAAGATGGTTGCTGCTCTTTCTTCTAACTGTTGTCTCTTCTCCATACTCTTATCCATACTCAAATTCGTACTCCATGGAGACGACTTGTTGTCTTTCTGCACTATCTTTCTCTTCCATATCACAACCGAAGCTTCAAATTTGTTCTTTAAGTCAATAATCTTGTGCTCAGATGATAAATCCATTTCAAGAAGGAACTGCTCTGCATCAAACATGTCTAATGTTATCATTCTGTAGATCATGTCTCCAAGACTAGCTCTCCCATTCTGTACAGTAAGAAAAAAAAACATCGATAAGGATACCAATTCAAAAGCGATCCAACAATGATGATTCTTGATGTGTTGATAGCTCTTAGGGTTTAATACCTTAGGAAGTGAGTCAATGTAGCTCTCAGGGATCTCCATATCAGATAGAACTTGAGAGTTTATGGCCATTGCGGATTTAAGCACTTGGCTCACACATTCTTTCTGACTTAGTAGAAATCTTTTCGACGTTTCAGATAAGCCTTTAGGTGGAACTTTCACTACCGGAAGCCACCATTTATCATCGTTCCTTGTCGAGTTACTGTTTTCAGATTCCGGAGAATCGGTTGTGACATAATAAAACTCATCCTGATCTTTGAATTTATTAAGACAATCCTGCAGAATTTGTGACATTTTGCAACCTTATTATATATCTTTCTGATGCAAAGTAACGCAAATTAATGAAGCAATTTAAGTATTTGTTTTAACTTACAATGAGCATCGCATCGAGTTTCTTAAGAGCAGGGATGTTGGAGACAAGATCTGTTCTCTGTCTCGTAGTCATTACCTACAAGAGAAGATTCAGATTCAGACACACAAAAGAAACAAAACTTTCTCTGAGATAAAGTACAATGTTCTCAGAAACCTCCATGGAAGATCCATCCTCGTTAGTTTGGTGTATTGGAGAGAATTCAACTATATGATCAGTAACAGAGAGAAGCCATCCGACTTCTCTTCTCCACCGTTCTTTTCTATCCTCAGACATTGGCTCTAAACGCCGTTGTTCTCCAAACGCAGAAGCTGAAAGATTTGTGATTGCGTTTGATAATGCTAAAGCTGACGAAACACCTTCTCCTCCTCCTGACATGTCTTCTCCTAGAAGCAATTTCGCAAACCTTTCTTTCATCTGCTCCTTTTCTGTCACATATATATATATATATATATATATAGAATGTAAAATAACATCAGTCTTCTCTTCTGAAATCCATCATTACAGTCTTTAGCTTGCAACCCACGAAACCTCAAGATAAATCTCTCAATTTAAACCTAGGAAACCTTATCATATAATGCAATGACATAAAAGACACTTAAATGAATATTTCATTTGCAGTCTTAGCATGCGATGTGACCCACGAAACATCAACAATAATGCAATAATTCATTACAGTCTTAGCTTGCGACACAAGAAAACTCAAGAAGACTTATCTAAGACAAAGTTTTAAACATGGATACATAATTTGTTTTTTTTTTTAACTTGCCTGCTTCTTCCTGTAATTTTTCATCGGTTGCTTCACGCGGCTGAGGTGGCACATCCCTAGCTAGGGGGGATCGAAGCGGTGCCGGTAAAGTTGGCCGGAGGGTTGAGGCTGCTGTTTTCCTGAAAACAATGTCATCATCAATGTCTGGATCTTCAATTCTCAAGGCGGAACCTGAGTTCCATCTCCTGACGTGCCGTTTAGGCGAGTTCTTCTCCTTCATGTTCTCGAAATCGAACAAACTTGACTTGTAGATTTGTTGTTCTTGGTCAACCGTTTTCACCATTTCCATGATTTTCTTAAATCTAAGAAGAGATTCTCTGTTTTTGAATTTCTCTGTTTTTTCTTCTTGAAACAAAGAGGAGTTTTTAGGCGGGAGAGACATACCGAAACAACCGAAAGACATAAAACAGTTGTTTGAAGAGAATTAAGAAACAAACTTGTTAAAGTAACTAATGAAACCGTGTGGTAATAATAATACTCGAGAGCATGGCAAATCCAGAATAGCTTTTTAAGGTTGACTTCTGTTGATGCTTTGTTTTTCTCTTTTTTTCTTTTCCTCATTTATATTACTAACTAACTAACCGATTCGTTGTCCACAATTCCCTTGCTTAATTTCTCATTTACAGTTATATAAATAAATTTAGGATTTAAGTTTACATTTAGAAAAGAAAAACATAAAATTTGATCTTTTCACTTTACTATTTATAAATTGCAAACACGTAAATAATTATACACTTTTCGCATTTGAAGTTTAAGAGATCCTATTCTTTATAATATAGATTTATATAATAAGATTCTTTATAATATAGTACTATAAGTATATTTTCTTTAGTACTAAATTAAATTAAAGTTATCAAACTTTTATTTTTAAATTATATAACATATCCCATCCCAATATGTTTTTCATTCATAAAATTTAATTATCATAATAAATCCCAAAAGTTATCATATATATATATATATATCAAACTTTTATTGGAAACAAGATATTCTTACAAAAAAAAAAATCAAAGGAAATAAAACAGCTTCCTACACAAACAAAGCTACTTTCATATATTAAGAGACAAAAAAAAACATGGATATGGTTTATGGATATTGAAACTAAAGAGTGGCGCCTTTGAAGATGAGGAAGTTGAGGGTTCCCAATTGAAAAAAGATGAAAGTTCCTTTAGAATGTGTGAAGAAACACCCAAAATTAGATCCAACCACACAATGCCATCCACTTCCATATCTCTCATCAAACTCCTGATTTAGAATTTTAAAAAATAACACCAAAGTTATATAACATATTAGCCAGAGAATAGTCTAGAATCTTCTTCATCCAAGAATTGTAAAAAAGCTAACCTTCTTGATGTGACCAGCAATGGATTGACAGTCAAAGACATCAAAAAGATCGAGAGATTGAGAAGCAATGCTCATTGCTTGCATTTGCATCTTCACTGGCATATCTGTCTCTTCCACCTTCGCTTTTCCTTCCAACATCTTTAATTATATATTTTTTTTAATATTTTAAAACAAAAAGAGATTCCTATAAGATCTAATCTTTTTGATAATCTTCTTATCTTTAACTTTATTTTTGGTCACAAGAATCTTCTAACTTTTAAGAGATAAAATAGGAATTTTGTGAAAATCATAAATGGATCGGCTCTGTTCTGATTTTGATAATTACGATAGGAAAATAAGGTATGATGACTCATCAGAGTTGTAGTAAAGATCTATCTGACGTGTGTCCACGTCGTTTTCAGACCCTCGATTGATAGGATAATGATAGAGAGGCTCATATAATCAATTCCGACTTGGAGTTTTGAAACTATATATATATATGAAGGGGCGCAAATGTTTTTGTTTGCAGGTAAATGGGCCGACAGAAACTTAGGCCCAACCTTTAGGGCTCATGATAGCGGCGTAGCTCATATTTGCTGGGAGCTTGATATGGTTTTCGTTAGTTTAGTTACTACTATTCTCTTTATTTTTGGTAGCTGTTAGCTACTATTCATCAATCACCACTGGTTATAGAAGGCAGAAGAGTTCCAATATATGCTGCCGGAGTAAGCCTACATGCGACGGAGAGTCACGGGGAGAGGTGGAAAGTCTCCGGTGAAAGCTGAGATTTGAAGTCTAATCGAGAGGAGATATGGTCAGAAACTTGGTTAAATTTTGGTACACAAAGCGAAACTGATGCACATTTGTCGTCGATGTTGCTAGAATGTTAGTAATAAGCCCATACTCTTCAATTAGAGTTCTTGACGCTATTCATGATTCTGATTCCCTTACTACTGAATTAATGCGAGTGATGTGTACATTTGTGATATTTGTTCTAATTATTGCAACTCAATGCATACAGAAGAGGATAGTTTGTCTATAAGTTTTTGAATAAATAATTTGTTCGAATTGCATGTAATAACGTGAATTTGAAAGAAATTATTAACCAAACTAAAATAGCAAAATAAATTATTAAAAATAAAATATCATAACCGGTTCATAATCTAGTAGTGGTTAAAAAATTCATGGACCATCAAAGTTCGAATCAGTCCAACTATAATAACTATTGGCCACTGTGTAGACACTTTAAATGGTAAAACTATCATCGTAGACACTTCAGATGATAAAGTTTTTTTTTGTTAATAATTCGAAAAAAAGAAATTAATAATTTGACTTTATAAAAAAAGAAATAAAAAATAAAAAATAATTTGTTTGTTTTGTTTTTGGGAAATCTTTTATTTACTGGTCAATATTCAAAAGTCAAAACCAAGATTTGTTTTTCTTCTTCTTTAAGATTTGTTTAATTAATACTCCGGCGAAAAAGATTAATCTTTAATTTATGTTGCCTTTAGTGATCCTTTAGGCTCCCGCCGTAAATAATGGTGAGATTTACATTCACAAACACTTCGCCGATCTTTCTCTTCATTTCAGAACAATAACTTCTTCCTCCACTTTTCAAAGTCCGACGGACACCCACTATCAAGCATGTTGATGAAACCAAAACCCAATTCCAAATTTTCAATCTTCACCTTCCTCTTGCTCCTCAGTTTCTTAACCATCGTGGTTTGTTCCTCTGATGTCGCCGTCGAAGCCGGATCCGAAGAAGAACTTGACGATCTAGAGCAGCTCCTTGCTGTTGACGAACAATTGCAGGAAGAACGGCCGGAGCAACAATCGGAAGCGGAGACTGTGAGTAAGGCGCAGAGGATCGTGGTGGAGCTCAACGGAGACAACTCGAAGAGGTTGATCGATGGGAACGAGTACGTGATGGTCTTAGGTTACGCGCCGTGGTGTGCGAGAAGCGCTGAGTTAATGCCGCGATTTGCGGAGGCGGCTACGGCTTTGAAGGAAATTGGTAATCCGGTTTTGATGGCTAAGATCGACGGCGAGAGGTATTCGAAAGTGGCGTCGCGGCTCGAGATTAAGGGTTTCCCAACGCTTCTTCTGTTTGTTAATGGCACATCTCAGCCTTACACTGGTGGATTTTCCTCGTAAGTTTGCTGCAATGCCTTAATTTGCTATTATCTTTATAGATTAAGAGAAGTTTTGAGCATTGGAGAGTGTTGAGATTAAAGGATCTTGTTGGCAATGCGATGTCTTGAGTTTCTAAGTTGGGGTTTATTGAGTGATTCTTAGGCAAATTCCAATTCTTGTTCGTAGTGGTAATGGATGGATTTTCATTTGTTGTGTTTAACGATTTACAAAGTCTCTGAAATGTTTTTCTTGTGTTCAGAGAGGAGATAGGGATTTGGGTGCAAAAGAAGACTGGTGCTCCAACTTTTAAACTTAATACAATTGATGAAGCTTCAAAATTTCTGAAGAAGCATCATACTTTCATTCTCGGTCTATTCGAAAAGTCTGAGGTATTCAGATATTGATCCTTTGATAGATTCATTTGGTTTTGACTAAGGTTTAATGTCATTTGGATACATTTTCTGTTTAGGATTCTTCTGGACATGATGAATTTGTAAAAGCTGCTTCATTAGACAACGAAGTCCAGTTTGTAGAAACAAGCAGTAGTGATGTTGCCAAGCTTCTCTTCCCTAACCTTAAAACCAACGATGTGTTTGTTGGAATGGTTAAAAGTGAAGCTGAGACGTACACTGTATATGGTAAGCTCCCTGATGTTATAAGTTTGAAATAGTGCTTCTTGTAAATTTTGTTTTGGAGTATTCGATGCTTTACTGTATTGTTACTCTTATGTACTGGTCAATGGTCATATAGATGGACCTTGCCAAACGGAGAAGATATTGGAATTTCTGAACATTAATAAATTCCCATTGATTACAAAATTGACTGAATCCAACACTGGTAGTGTTTACTCCAGTCCAGTCAAGCTTCAGGTGAGAATTTTTATCATTTTCAACTTATCCTATGCCAGTTTTTGTTCCATCTCTGTTGGTTGTTATGTTTTTTGCTTACACAGTTGTGGTCTCGTTCTTGGTTAGGTTATGGTCTTTTCAAAGACTGATGAATTTGAAACTCTTGCTCAGCCTCTAGAAGATATTGCAAGAAAGTTCAAATCAGCGGTATTTATCCGATACCAAATCTCTTAAAGGCCAAATGGATTTACTAAACCCTTTATTATATTTACGTTTATGCTCATACTGTGCAGCTTATGTTTATATATATCGACATATCCAATGAAAACCTCGCAATGCCATTCTTGACCTTATTCGGGATAGAAGATGCAAAGAAAACTGTTGTAAGTTTTCTTAGTATTCTTGTACGGCTATGTATTTCTTGATTTACTGATAAAGCTACAAGCCCCAGTGATTAATATCAAGTTCTTTAACAGGTTGCTGCATTTGACAACAACCTCAACTCCAAGTTTTTGCTTGAATCAGATCCATCCCCAAGCAATATAGAAGTACAACCTTCCTCAGAACTTTTTCTTTTCCTTAGTAGACATTTAGAAAACTCATTGTTGTGATCTATATTAAACTTTTGGCAATATAGGAATTTTGTTCAGGACTTGCGCATGGAACAGTTTCACCTTACTATAAGTCAGAGCCAGTTCCAGATAATGTGAGTCTAAAAAATACATTCTCCTCTAAATGCTATCTGGCTGAACAATGGTTCTTCAAATATGCAGCAAAATACAAGTGTAGTGGCTGTGGTCGGCAGGACTTTTGATGAACTGGTCTTGAAGAGCAGCGAGACTGTTCTTCTTGAGGTCTGTCAATGGATCCCTTCTTCTGAACCAAAACTCTTATCAAAGGAAATACTAAAAACGGATGTAACATTGAGTATGATCATGGAAACAGGTGCACACACCATGGTGTATTAACTGTGAGGCTCTCAGTAAACAGGTTGAGAAGTTGTCGAAACACTTTAAAGGGTTTGAGAATCTTGTCTTTGCAAGGATAGACGCTTCAGCAAACGAGCATCCTAAGCTAAAGGTAAAAAACAAGCTCAAAACTGTAAAGAGATGTAGATTCCCCTCCTGTGATTATTATTGGATATATCCTTGACCCTGATTCTTTATTGTGATCGTTGATGGCTTGATGCAGGTTGATGATTATCCGACAATCCTGCTTTACAAAACCGGTGAAAAGGAAAAACCGGTAAAAGCATTTGATCTTTTTTTTCCAGTTCTTTCTGTTTGCTGCAGAATTTTTTTTTTTTCTTACACTGTTGTGTTGTGCAGTTAAAGCTGTCGACAAAATCCAGCGCGAAGGAAATGGCTGTTTTTATCAACGAAGAGTTGAAACCGAAGGATCGGTCTGCTAAAGATGAGTTATAGAAGGCTTAGAAGCATCTGTATTACATCAAATTTATTGTTGTTTGTTGTAAACCAGAAGAAAAGATGTAATGGATACGAGGAAAGTACACAAATAGAAATGATAATGTTTTATTACACAACGTAGTTGACAATTTGTTTGATATTTATCTTGGGATTTAGAATATTTGTTTTGTTTTCTTCTCATATATATTTACATCAATGTTAACATCTTGCAAATGAAGAATGACCAAAAATTGAAGAGATTAATAATGAAACAAGTGACAAAAAGGCAAGGAACCAATTCGTGAAGATACAATAGCAGAAAGAAACAAAGGCGCTTATGCTAATTGATACACATCACAAAGCCAAAGCAACAAAAAAAGTTCTCTTTAAAAACCTTGCAACAAAGATGGTTAGCATTCACAGCCAGTTGATCTTTGTTGACGACCCCCGGCTACATCAATGGTGTCCGGAAGGTACCTGCAAGGCATTAAAACGAACAAACTTAGAAACATTTAAAGCTTCTGATAAGATAAAACTCAAACTGATGAAAATGCAAGCTCAAAGTTTGAGATGATGTTAGTATATAGAGTTGGACTTACACTTGTTCTTCAGGTTCATTCTTGAGGGCATTTTTGGCTATGCACTCAAAAGCTGCATCGACATTGAATCCTTCTTTAGCTGAGGTCTCGAAGTAAGGAATGTTTCCCTTGGATGCACACCAAGACTTTGCTTTCTTCTCAGAAACCTGATTTACAATTATCTCAGCATTAGTCAAACTATTACTCCATACTTACTCACTCCAGAGAAAAGGAATGAACATCTTACAACTCGACTATTTCCACCATCAACATCTGTCTTGTTCCCCAACAGAACGAACGGGAAGTTATCAGGATCAGAAGGACTAGCCTAAAAAATTGATCAATCAATCAATGAATCAGTGATTTGACAGAAAAATTATATATAGCAAAAGATTGATAAAGCAAATGGGTAAGAAGAACCTGGATCAAGAACTCTTCTCTCCAGTTGTTAAGATTGTCAAAGGATTTCATGACATTGACATCATTCACAAGAACACAACAGTCAGCTCCTCTGTAGAAAGCAACCCCCAAGCTTTGGAACCTCTCTTGCCCAGCAGTATCCCAAATCTAACATTGCCAATACAAAATTACTTCATTCCTACTTTGTATTTAATTTTCTTAATGAAAAAGCTAAACTAACAAACCAAGAAGAAACAATGGTATAAGCATTAGTAATGTAATGTATGTGTTGTAAAACTTATTATATGAAACTATTACAGTAAAATGATAAATACCTGCAAAGTGAACAACCTGTCATCGATTTGGACCTCTTTGGTCAAGAAATCAGCTCCAATGGTTGCTTTATACTGATTACTAAATTTTCGATTGACAAACCTAACCAAAAAAAAAAAAAAACGAATGATAAAGAAGAAAATCTCAGATCCTGATGAGTTTTGAATACATACTGATTCATCAACGACGTCTTCCCAACCCTGACCAAACCAATTATCAAAGAGAAGAATGAATATTCAGAGAAAATACTTTTGCATATTCCAAAATTAAAGCGATTTCAATAGGTGAGAAAATTACCCACTGTCTCCGAGAATTATAACCTTCAGCAGCACTCGCCGCCGAGAAGCCATTGATACTAAAAATTCTCTTTTTTTACAGAATTTTTTTAAAAAATTGGCTCTGTTTTTTTTTCTTCAGGGGTAAGCTGGAGAGGCGATTTACGAATAATATATATATTGGCTAAAAAGTTACGGAGCCACCCAATCACAGCACTTCAATATCTTTTATCCGATTTTCCTAAATTACCCCTCTCCACCCACTTTTTTTAATTATTAGTTACACTATATTCATTTGTTATTAGCAAATCGTACAGAAATATTGCGTAGCTTATGTAATAGATAGAGAAATCTTACAAACATTTATATTCATGTCCACATTCTATAATTTATTTTTTGTAGATGTTAGATACATTTTTTTTTTAATTCAAGAGTGTCATATAGAGAGTCTCACCTAAAAATGCAAATCCAATAATTGAAAGAAGAAAAACATGGTTTATGTTTCAGTCTCAAGCTTCTAATTTCTATGACATTGAATAAAGAACATTTACACTTTTGGGAGAATCATGTTTTTGTCTCTCTCAGAAGAAGAAGAACCACTGAGAGCTTTCTCCTTTCCAATATCCTGCCTCAGTTACATACCTGAGTTAATTCACTTTGCTGCATCTACAGACCCATCCGCAACCGTCTTTCCTTTCTTATCTGGTTCACCTGTGGATTCCGGTTTCTTCTTCTCCAGAAAATGAAGTCGGTTTCGCAATATCTACACCAGAAAGTTAACAGTCAGCATCTACTATATAAGTTATTGATTCTGGAGTTTCAAATAACATGTATTACTCAAGGACTATTACCTCGAGGTGGGTCTCAAGAGATTTTCTCATATCTTCCAACTTAGTCTCTGACATATTTGCATAGACATGAGAGTTTTCACCAGGAAGGTTCTTTTCAGGAAGCTGAGATTGGGCAACGGATGAAGTACGAGTTTGATGTGGTTCACTTGACACTTGCTCTGTACCAGGGATACCCGGTGACCTTAACATAAGGGGCAAACATATTTCTCAGTTTTTCCCTCTACCACATTGAAGGGAAGTTAAGAAAAGATAGCAAAAGCTAAAACAGAGATCACATGTGTGTCACAATGTGGAAGGTCTTAAGGGACTAAAGAGGAATAGATTTTGAAAGTGAGACTAGGAAAGCTAAAACTAAAACTGTACATGTATCCTTTGATCTTTTAAAATCTTAAAGCTTCTTAACAACCATATTTGAAGATTTTGCTATTCAGATTTTAGACCATGCAGTGAGAAAATCCTATAGAACCTACACCTTCTATGGTATGAAGCTTATGCTTCGAAATTTTTTAATCACCTTACAAGTTCTACAACTTGAAATGAAGCAGATAAATACATACCATGCTACTGTGTTTGCAGATGGGTAAACCATTGATTTTCCGTACATGGAGGCTGCAGAAGCAGCTGCCTGAAGCCTGGCGTGGTGCCTGCTCAAATTATCACTCGAAACACCAGTAGAAGAATGTGCTTCTGAGCCCTGGGTACCTGAACTTGAAGTACCTGCTTCAATTTGCACAAAAGTAATTAGTCTTAAGTACATAAAATGCTGAACTCAGACAGTGTTTCCTGTTCCAATATCAAAAGCCCTTAAAAGCAAATAATTATCGCAAGATATAGTGCATAAGAAACAAATTTTGGTTTTATAGCAAATATGTAAGCGCAGAAATATGATTACCCTGTTGGGAACCTTGGTTTAATCCACGTTGGCCTGCGGCTGCAGATGTGGCATTCTCAGGAGGTACAACAAGTGCTCTGCAAGTAGGACAAGTCTGCTGTCGCTCCAACCATGATCGAAGACAATGCACATGAAAGAGATGCCCGCATATTAGTTTCTTCGCATTTGTCATCTCTTCACGGCATATAATACATGTGGCATCACTTCTGCATATTAGAAAGAAATGAAGAACCAATGACATAAGATTTTCCAAGAACCATCCAAAATTCAGAAGACCAGATTCATACTTCTGCTTCCTTTCAGTGGAGTCAGAACAAAACAAATGGTTATCTGAAACTTACGCAGTAAGTTCTTCAGGAGTTGCATCAGGAAACCTGTCGTTCATATTGGACGTGATCTTACGGTAACGAAGGTAATCAGAAACACGAATCTGGAAGTTCCTGAAGGTTTCATAGAGCTCCCGTAACAAGTGCAAAGGCACGCCATAGTTCCTAAACAGCAAATAAGGATAACAATGAGTTTACCAAAGAGATAAGAGCTTCTTTTACCAAGTCTAAACATCTTTGATTTTCAAAGTCCTGAAATAATAAAATTTGAACAATTTGAGAACAATATAAATGGATGGAAGAACTTACATGAAGATGACAAAGAAGAAGCAGATATACATCGACAAGTGAAGCAGGTCACGGATAAGCTCAAGATAGAAAGTATAAACTGGTTTCTTCTCCCATTGACCATCCATGATCATATCAGTGACATAGAAAACATACTTCACAAAAATCGCAACAGTTGTTGTCGCAAGGATCATATACCTGTCAAAGAAACTTATCATCAGCTACACAAAATCACCAGAATGAGTATCTCCCATCCTGCTAAGGATCATAGAGGGAACACTAACAATAGAAAATATTACACCGGTCTTCTTAGAGCTCAGACAGAAGCCTACATTACAAAGAAAGCAGTAAAAGCAACTTACTCGAATGAGAAGAAGAGAGAAACCGAAGCCTGCCGCGACTGAATCAAATGACGTACAGAACTGTACATAAAGAGACTATCCACAAGAAGAAGGAAACCCATAAAAGAAACAATACGAAAATGAGATAGCTTCGACACAGTAGGAGTGGTCTCAATATATTCAACTCTTTTCTGAGCAAGCCAGTGCAAAGCCTTGATCAACAGAAGAGTGACAACCAAAGGAAGAAACCCACTAGAGAAGTCTTGTCGAAAGATAGTGATGGCAAAGAGAATCTCCATGAGCTCTCTCCAAGCTTGTTCATTAAGCCTCTCGACTTCTGCTTCCCTAAGGGTTCCCAAGAAGACAAATTTGACAAAGTGCCAGACACTGAGCATAAGAACCAAACACATATTGAGAAGCAGCACCAAACTGATCTTTGAGGTCGATAAATAAACCGTGGCAGGATAAAATTGGCCTCTGCTGCTGAAAGCATGATAGATTACAGCTAAAGTCGCCATGAAACTAAAGCCAGCGTATGTTCTCAGTCGAATCATCGTCCTCGTCTTCACAATATCAAAGTTAGATCTGTGAAAAAAAAAAAAAAACACCTTTGAGTATAAGAGAGCGGATTCAAATCCAATGAACAAGCGAATCAATCGAAGAGATAAAATCAGAAGAAGAAAAAATCAATTGATCCAATTAGTAATTGAGACGAAACACAAGAGAATTGTAGAAACTCGATTTCTGGAGACAAACATATAGAGGGAGGGAAAATATTGACCTGCGGAGAAATTGAGTAATATATGTTCGCTAAAGAGAAAGGATTGGCTCAAATATCAAAGAATTGAAATCGGCGTCCAGAGATAGAGACGACGGCAACATCAAAGAAGCGGAGGAGGAAAGAGCCAACGTGAGGAGGCGTGCGGTGTTTCCGATTAGAAGGAATAGACAATTTTTTTTTTTAATTCTATGCTAAATTTTATAAATTTCCAATTATATCCCTGTCTTCCTTCCATTGCTTATTACCTTATCGGGACTTTGCGTTGTAGTTAATGTAATATTCAAGAGTTACAATGTTCGTTCGACCAATAAAGAAAGTGTTAAAAATTAAAATGCAACGATCCAATTTAGATTCTCGATAACCTTTGTAACATTTCCGATACATGAAGTCAAATAAACACCAAAGGTTTTGGTTCGCACGATAGTCGAGAAGTAAATATAAAAGAGTGTGTAATCACTTAAAACTTAGATAAGTAAAGTACCTCAGTGAATGTAATTTAGTAGAGAGGGGACGGTTAATGAAGGAAAGCTTTGTTAAAGTAGCAAATGTAAGATGATATTTCAACCAAGTCCAAAAACTTTTCAAGTGAATAACGAAAACGAAACAAAACCCACAAAACATAATTGTATCAGATCCTCAAGAAAAGTAAATCTTAGAACTAGATAGTGCGAAAATGCCTAAAGCTTTACTCCTTGCTGCGATTACACCAACTGGGCTCTTTAAGCTGATGAAGCTGCTGCCTTGTTCCTTGGCTTGGCTTCAGTACCTATATAAGAAAGTAAATTTGATACATTTAAACAGCATTTAGACTAAAAGAGAACATTTTCTATGAAATGAATCAAAAGACCATGTCAGATCAATTACCTTCTCTGAATCCAGTCTTGAAGCGACGAGGAACATTACGGAGATACCTCATCCTTCCAGTACCAGTAGTCTTCCTCCTGATGGCCTTGACACTCCAGTTGTCTATACAAAAAGAGTTAAGAATTGAGTAAAGAAACAAAACTCAAGCATACATTTCTCTAATTTCCCAACAAATCAACCCAAACCAACAGATAAAAGTTTCTACATTCCCGCGATAATCATAATAACTACACGACAAGTCAATCGAGCTATGAACAGCTAAGCATAATCAAATATATAACATATGCCTAATGAAACACTAACAACAAAATCAGCAAATAGATGGAGCAAATGAGATTTAAGTAAAGAAAATGAAGCGAGTCTTACAGGTCCTCTTGCGAGCAGCTGGGTAAGCACAAGCTGAGCAACGACTCTTCTGGATGTGGAAACTACGACGTCCACATCTCACACAGAGAGTGTGACTCTTGTTCCTTCTCTTACCGAAACTTCCTGTTCCCTTTCCCTGAAATACTCAAAGTTCCATTACATACAGCAATATCAGAGATCGTTTCTATGCTCAATCGAATAAAGTATGTTGAGAGAACAGAGAGAGGAGAGGAGAGATCACCATTGGAGCTGATTGTTTGCAAGAAAACCCTAGGTTACGGCTTCAGAGAAGAAGGAGCTTTATTTTTTATTAGAGTCAATTTATATGAAGGTGAGATTTCTGATTCTAGGGTTGTTGTTATAATCATGGGCCTTGTCGTATATTAATAGGCCTGTTTTTTTTGTGTAAATTTGGGCCTACTTGTATCGAAACTTTTGTTACCCATTAAGAAGTTAAAAAAAGAGTTCAATTCTCTTTTGGGAAAGTATATATTTACATCACTTTTTAGGGTTGAAAGCTTCAGAAAACCTCGTTCAAAAATCTTAATAAAATTAAATTAAAAACAAATAATGAATTAGTTGCCCCAGGCCAAGCTGGTGTAAAATCAAATCGGATTAACATTAACGTTGGTAGGTAGGTCCAAAGACAGATTTAGAATAAGAGCAGCTTTAGCTTTGCATCTTAATGAATGCTAAACCATGCTTTACACAACAACTCGTCAAAAAAAACAATACAACTTATCTAATTCTCTCTTCTTCTTTCTTGTTTTACTTTTTTTTTTTTTTTTTT
>VBRH01000350.1:43079-53173 GCA_014578085.1 Cardamine resedifolia | reverse complement strand
TTTTTTTTTTTCTTCAATATTCGAATTCGGAATTTGGCAAATAGCGTCTTTCTTCTTATGAAAAAATTTTAGCCAAATATATTGACCCGACTATGAAAAAAAAAGAAAAGAAAGAGAATAAATATGAACAAGTGACAAAACCCAACGAATATAGACAAGTGACAAGACAAGAAAACGACATATACACACTACTAGATTATGCTATTGCATCGTATTCCAAGATGATGTTGTTGTATATTTGAAATCTTTAGGCGAACAATTTAAATATCTTACCTGCTCAAGTAAATGTTATATATAGATATTACAATTTTCTAATGAACAATGAGACTTTGAATCTCATATTGATCTGTCAGCATTATCCAACTACCTTATTAAACGAAGTAAACTATTTCAAGTAACAATGGCAAATACGATCAGTTTTCCTTTTTTTTTCAATTCATCACTAGCTCACCTTGCTTCCATCACCGTGATGGTAACTCTATTCGCCGATACATTTTCCGGCTCTTGTGGCTCAACCCCCATCTCCGGTAAGCTTCTCCGGGGACCATCATAGAAAGCAGGCTCTTTAGGCAAAGAAAGAGCATTGTTGCCTTCGCCGTATATCATTGACACAACCTCTAACATACTTGGTCTATCTTCTGCGCTTTCTTGTACACACAACAGAGCAACTTGTACGCATCTCAACACTTGAGGGTTCTCTAGTGCAGAATCTCCCAATGACTGATCTATTACCTCGAGGATTCGGTTCTCTTTAAACAGATTCCATACCTGAAAAACAGAGTTTCAGATATCCAAACACTAAGCAAGCAAGCAAGCTGAGAATGTTAACAAAATGAGAGAAGAACAATTTTAGCTTTTACATGAACTATAAGATTGAGAGGTCCTTCTGAGTCATGGTGGAAGCTATTGTTCTTCCTTCCACAAATCATCTCTAGCATTAGAACCCCAAAGCTGAACACATCTGATTTTGCAGAGAATAGTCCTTCTCTGAAGTACTCCGGAGACATATAGCCACTATATAATTATACATCAACAAAAGAGATTTAATCAACAATCGATGCCTATGAGTGTCAGAGAATCATTTTTTCTGGTCACTCTTTAACTTACAATGTGCCAGCGACTCTTTTCGTGTTGGCTCTGGATTCTTGTGCTCCAAATATCCGAGCCATACCAAAATCAGATATTTTAGGATTCATATCCTCGTCTAGCAAAATGTTGCTGGCTTTGATGTCTCTATGTATCACTTTCAATCTTGAGTACTTGTGAAGGTACAAAAGCCCTTGAATTATCCCTTCCATGATTTTGAACCGCAGCGACCAATCTAGAACGTTTTTCCTCAAGGGATCTGCACAGATTTGGAGACATTTTTTTCAGATGGGTTTCTATAGATTCTTAGCTTTTTTAAAGAAAGCTCACCAAAGAGGAAGTAGTCAAGACTCTTGTTGGGCATGTATTCGTAAATCAACATTTTCTCAGCCTTTTCGATGCAGCATCCTAGCAACTGAACAAGATTTGTGTGCTGAAGTTTGGCAATAAGCATAGCTTCGTTCTTGAACTCCACTAATCCTTGTCCAGATGCTAATGATAGTCTCTTGATAGCCACTTCTTCTCCATCTATTAACCTACCCTTCAAGAGAGTAGCAGAAACATCAAAATCTGCTCAAGTAAATAATAAATTCTGAAGAATCTCTACTACCTTATATACAGGACCAAAACCTCCTTCGCCGAGCTTGTTTGCATCAGAGAAGTAATCTGTTGCCAAGGCTACACTTTCAAAGCTAAAAATGTGAAGGTCATTATTATTCTTCCTTTCACTTCTCTTGCCTCGGCGTCTCCTATCAATTCCCAATTCGCGTAGTAGCATTTCTTGATCTATTGTTGAACCAACCCTCAGTGTTGGTAGCCTCCTCCGTATGCAACCAATCACTAGCAAAAATCACAAACACAATTCTTTATTCAACATGGACATTTCTCATACATGCTTATACAAAAGTTTTTTCAGCTGAGCCTTACTTTGTGGAATGACTTTTCCCCATAAAAAGTAGAACATCCCTCGAAATAGAACAGTTACTGTATCAATCACACACAAGAAAAAGTGATGAACTTGTTAGTAAGAGCACACGATTGAGAAGAAATTGTTCGGTGATTCTGATACAAAAAAATTTACCCTTTACGTTAAATTTCTTCAAAACAAGATAGATGATCAACCAAGTCGCTAATATCACTAGGAATAGTGATGCCACAACAACTAACCAAGTTGCTGCCTTTTCATTCTCTAGGTGTTCCACCACAAATCCTGTTTTCCATAAACCTTAGTGTCCAACTAGATTTGCCGCAGTTATAGTGACACTTAAATAAAAGGCAGATAATATATTTCCACAGCTTCTGTACCTTTGACACGAATATATATAGTTCTGGGACTATGAGAAGACGACTTTTTGTTTGTAGGATCAATATTCCAGATTTCGCAGCCCGTACCATCCAGATTGGTTGAAGCATAGGCAAGACAAGAAGAGTTTTGCATACATATAGCATGGCAATCAGCTAAACTAAACCTTCCAGCAGTCTCATTAAGTAAAAATCCATTGCCTGAGAAAACTGATACTGTCTCTATGAAATAATGGCTGACCCTATTTGGCTCATCCGGGACTATGCAACCTGCGCCGCGCAAACAATCGCTAGACCTTTGCATGTAACAATAATGATTACGCTCTTCAATCAAAGTGAAAGGAGAACAACGAACATGCATTTGCTCTCTCTCAAGCCTGTTTATATACAAAATACCATGTTGGTCTATCATTACTGTGGGAAAATATGTTCCCTCATATTTCTCATCAACTGAATACATAAAATATTGTTCACTCTCGGTTGAAACAAACGAAAAGACGAAACCGTATTCGTTAAGTTCCTCCAAGGAAAATCTACCCTTAAACCAGAGCCCACTTGCCCAATACATGTTTCCACGCCACAAGATGGTCAAGCGGTTGGTAATATTAGCATCCATACCAAAGACAAAAGATCCAGAAGTAGGTAAAGTATCACCTAACCATGATGTCAGTTCCCATCTCTTACCGGTCTTGACATTGAAACCCAGTTTCATCCCAGGAAGAAGGGTATCTGTTGGATAATCAAAACTTTGCCATAAAATCCGCCTCATCGTTCCATCAGAATCCATCTCTTGGAGCTGAAGGTTTCCAGAATCCAACAGCTTAAGGGTTGTGTTTCCTGTGGTTTCTGTAGAGCTTAGCTCAAGGAGCCTTGATGCACCTCTTAAAATCCTCAATCTGCCAAGAGAGTCCACTGAGAGGCTTCCAGAGCGTTCGGAGATTGGATTGTTCCGGTTAGCAATCCAGACAGCTCTGTCCTGGATATCACCATTCTTATTACCACCAGTAAGATACAAATTGTTGTACCAAATTCCAAGATACCAGTTGCTTGAATTCTCCAAGTTGAAAAACTTGAGTTTGAAGATATTGAAAGCCGAAACGAGCTCTTCCCCATCTCTCAAGTACTTGCCCTGAAGTAGCGTATCTGTTTCACAGCGTGATTGTCCTAACAAGAGAGATAAAGTAAAAAGAGTTAGAAAGATGCCATTTGACCACATAGTTTCAGAAAATCTGAAACTTTGCAAGATGGATAGTTTTGCTAGAGATAGCTCAAAAATGGTTCTCAAGACTTTTCTCGTTTATAGTCAAGTCTAAACTCAGAAGTCCAAGTCTACGATGGTAGACAAATTAGAAGTCTTGTCCGTTGAATTTTCAAAGCTACAACTGCTACACAACAGCAAGAAAATGATGCTGACAATGACCACAAATTTGAAGTTGACTATTTCTTCCCAAAATTACCAAAAACCAGACACACAATAGAGCCAGAAACCATTGTACTGCAGCACCTTATGCTTTATCAGGAGAATAAAACACCCAAGTAGGATTTAAAAGGGACACCTGAAAAACAAAAAGCCAATTTGCTCCCAAGGAAGGGGAAGAAACAGAGTTTTTGTTTTTTCAAAAAGACAAAAAGTCTTACATCATATTCATAAAATTCCAAATCTAGTTGGCACAGAATGAATATAATTCCCAATCATTATGTAGGAAGAAAAGAAAGAAAAAAAAAAAAAAAAAAAAAAAAAAAGCTTCTTGTATTGATTGATTGTTTGTAACATATATTTCAACGGAAATTCTTCAAGATAGTAAAAAATGGTATGTCCAAGAGAAAATGAAACAAAGCATAGCTGGTTGAGTGATCATGCTGCAAACCAGTTGCCAGTTAATGTAATGACAAAGGAGAAGACATGAGTCTTGGATCCGATAAGAAAAGTAAAGTTGATACCAAAGGTAAGAATTTTTAAAACGTTTCTCATCAGAGCCCAGACTCAAAAGAGCACAGAACTTGGAACATAAGAGAAGGCATGCGCTAAAATCACTCTGTTTTTGTCTGTAATTTCTCCAAGATCCACTTCTCTGAAGTAACCACCATTTTCTCCAATTAATGAAGTAAGCTGTGTTGCGATAGGTTGATGGCTTTTGAGCTTCATCAAAAACAACCACTGCTCTTTTCTCCTCGTCAATGAGGAAACTCCCACCAGCATAAAACCGAAACCCGGTTAATGGTTCCATATCAACCGCAAAGAACTTCCTCCAAGAGACCGCATTGGGCTCAATCTTGGTGGTAACCCAAATCTCCATATTATGAAAATCACCGTTCTGAAACAACACCGCAAGCTGCTCTTCTCTAACAATAGATAGATTCACGGCATCTTCAGCATAAGATCTAAAAGGCAGAGCAAGAAATCATGGACGTCCTCTCGTGATTCTTTATCTGTAGCATACCAATATGTATTTCCCTTCAAAGACAGACCATAGTTACCAAACTCCACATCCCAGTTTGGAGTGAAATCAAGAACCCTCCATGAATTAGAGTTTACATTGTAGATTTCGCACGCATACGTCCAGCCGACAACTTCAGGAATATTTAAAAACCTCAAGATTTTATGAGTGCTCTTGTCGTATCCGAGAGCATTAGCATACCAGCGCTTCATGTCTGGAAGAGATCTGGATTCGACGGAGATCCAACGAGTTTGACCAGTATAGGGATTCCAAATAACGACCTTAGTGTAGTCTTCAGTGACACATAACAATAAACCCTCGCAGTTGTATACTTTAGTGATGTCGAGTTTATCTGAATGGTTTAGGCTAATAAGATTAGCTATAGTTGTTATAGATGGATCAGAGCCGTTGAGAATTCCATGGAGATTGATGTTCATTAGATAAAGACTACAATTTAGCAACACGATCGTCAGAAACTCCCCTTCTCCTGCTGCTGCTGCTTGAGCAAGGTGCTTCTTTATAAAGCTCCGATCTTTGAATAAAGTGTTCAACTTTTTTGCTAGTAGATCGGACTCTTCTCAGAGATGTCACAGTAACCCTAGAGAGAATCTCCTCTGCTAAATCCGTTGGAAGATTGGACATCGTCGTCATTGTCTACGAGGATCGATGGAATTAGAAAATAAGAGTTTTTGAATTTCACTATTGCAATCTTATTAATAGAGAAATAAGTTAGGTTACTACTATCATCCGACCTTCACAAACTCTTTTCCTTTTCCCTCTCTTTCGTTCGAGAACAGTTTTAACATTTTTCCTTTTTCTCTCTGTGGTTAGTAGTTTCAACAAGAATTAGAAACGGTATATGAAGCTGGGCCAATAATGGGCTTCAGAACCTACTCAGGCTTCATTTATTTATATTTTTGGGTTTTTTTTTTTTTTTTCTAAAACCAAAACAAATATGAACCAAAAACCATTTGATTCTGATTTCTGATGCGGTCCCTTAAAAAATAATTTCTAACAAAATGATTTTATAAACTTAATAGTTAATAACAAAACCAAACACTGGAACAACCTTAGAAAATTTATTCGGATCTCAAAAACGTTTGTACTTTATAAGAAACTAAGGCTTTGAGTGGCAATGTTTTTTTTAGTAATTTTTGGCTTTAAATTTTCTAAAAATCTAATTTATTGTCTTTCATGATTTTAGAAAAAATGAATTCTCTAAAAAATAAGGAATAGAGAATCCAAAAGCTCACTTCTAGAAGTTTTTAGGAGATTTTCTATATCAAAAACCAAAAACCAAAAACCAAAAACCAAAAGCCAAAAACCAAAAACCACTAAAAAACTATCAAACATTCATAACCTAAATATAATAAGCCTATACATCATCTATTTAAAAATAATACTATTAAGATATTGTTTTTTTATTTTTTCTATAAACTGTGGGAGTTCTGGATTTTTGGTCTATAATCTCCCTCAGTATCCGGAGCCAACTTTTAGTCCATTTCGATTTAAAAAATGTTTCTCCGTCTCAAAAGAAGTTTAAACCCTGGGCACAAAAGAACCAACCCCTTATGCTACCAATAAGATATTGGCCATAAATGTTTAAGAGTTTTTTAGTGGTTTTTGGATTATAGATTTTGGTTTTTAGATTTTAGTTTTTGGTTTTTGGTTTTTAGATTTTACAAAAGAGAAAAATAAAATAAATGAAAAATTTTAAAACAAAAATCTCGTTCAAACAAACTCAAAAACTCAGAAATATGATTTATGGATTTTGTTTAAACCATTTCAAAAACTCTACTTTTTTTAAAATCTAATTTTTTCATAATTTTGATTGGATAATTAAGTAGATTTTCAAAAATAAAAAAACCACTGTAGAAATTACTACGATTGAAGAGCATTGTTTCGCATAGCATACTCACATGGCCGAAATTAATGCAACCTGCCAAAAAAAAAAGTTCGCATTTAAATTATGAAGCTTTGATTTCCAATGTAGTATGATACGATCTCAGTTGATAATATCTTTGAGATCCCTTTTGTAATCTCTATGCATTGTGTGAGGTCGTGATCAATGATAATTAATGATGCAGCCACATATGGACGTTGCAGACCTGCAGTTTCACACATGCATTGTGGAAGCTGGTTTATCTCGGGATAAAAGTTTGGTTGAAACTTGAACAAGATCAAAATGTTCATTCATTCTTAAGAAAAAGGGTTTATTATCTGTAAACAGTTTTTTTTTTCTTTTTTTTTTTTAAAGGTTATTTATCTGAAAACAAATTACTTAAACGACTGTTAAAAATTTTTGGTAGTTTTCTTAGATTTTTTTAATTGTGTTTACTAAAATATGCTAACTTTTGTTTTGTTTGAAATATGGGTATTTGAACTAATTACAGTTTTAATCATTAGAAAAATAAAAATATTCTACCAAATTAGAGGTATTATTTATACTCCCTCTAATCTTATTATATAAACTTTTATGCATCTTACGAGAGTTCGACACGTGTCAAAATTATAAATAACAATATAACGATATATGTCGATTAGTCGTTTAGATTATGACACGTGTAAAAAATTGTGTTATTTGTTTTTACCTTAATTGAAAAGGAAAACTAACCAAAAATAATAATAAAATAAATACTTTTTACTTTCCATTTTTTTAATATATGTTAAATCTTATTGTTTCAATAAAATTTGAACTATCCTTTTCATATTTAGATTTTAGATATTTTTATATTATTTAGGCTCCAATAAAAGTTATTGACACTATTCTAATTATTTGAAGAAAAAAAATGGACTGACTGTATTCCAACCTAATTCATTATCTTAACTGGTTAAGTGTTAGTTAAGTTATAGAGTAAATTGATTGGATTAACCCATGAATATATCAAATTTAATGCATCAAATTAACAAATAAATTCTATTTAAATTCGTGGATCAAATGGTTAAATAGATTGACCCATGAACACATAATTTTTTTTTGGTAATAACTTAATCACCATAATTTAATAATAACTAATGAATTGTATGAAACTCAATAAATTATAGAATCACAATTTTTACAGTAAATAATATAATTATATTTTTAGTAGAAAATATTTATCATGCATGCAAGAAAACCGAACATAAGTGCAATGCCTCCCCATAGGCATGAATAAATAGGAATTTGAGATGTTATATTGTAAAAAACAACAAATAAATAAGAATTCAAAAAATGATGATTGTTACGTATTTGCAACTTATAAAAGAATATAAGGTATGCATGAGAACGTGGAGGAGCATCAAATTCAACTCAGGGAACCAAATAGGCAAATTAGTGGCAACACGAGTGTCAAGAGCTGATTTCATGTACGGAATATTGTGAGTATTGAAATGAGATTCAAGACCGATTGCTAAGCAGTGGTCTGATTTGTCAGCAAGAGCTACATATCATTAGCACAAGATAACAAATTGGTTAGAAAATTGGATAATTTTCTCGGTTTACGAATTAAAGAAATAACACCTTTATTGGATAGAGAAAATGAAGGAGATGTTTTTCCAAAGAGGAGAAAGAGTGTGTAAATGATCTTTCTCAAAGGAAGAAAGTAAGAATTAATCTATCATGAAGGGAAGATCCACTCTGAGGGTGTTGCTTCTGTTGGAGCCAATTCTCATGCACAAATAAGGATCTTGAGAATGGAGGAAGACTATGGAGTTTCTGCTGGAGATTGAAGATGATGATGGATGGGAATCCGAGGATTGAGGATAAAGAATGGTGTTTAAATCAATTTTCTTCGAGTGTAGAGCCCGAGATATGAATAAAAGATCGAGAAATGGTGACAGAAGGGATGAGCTAGAAAATGTTGGCGAAAAATGCAAAAGACACAAAAAATGGCGAAGAATTTATAGGAGTATAGGTGCGAGAAGGAAAAAGTATTCGGTTGAGAATATAGAGAAGTTTTGAACATGAGGAGAGCATAGAGACAACTGAGATCGTGCGAGAAGAAAGTCTCTCCTATATATGAGCGAAAGCATAGCCGCAAGTCACCATATCCGATTTAACAAACCTCACATGTTGGTTGGAAAACAAACGACAATATGAAACAAAAAAACTACTGGATGTGATTTAGATTAATAATATTTTAATAATGAGATTGTACTATAGAAAAGTAAATTCATTTATTCATGGAAATACAAATTTCTGTAAATAAATCTCACTAAAGAATCATACTTTCTACTTTTTTTCCTAAATATTTTTTTAAAAGATATGTCACTAACAACAAAATTGTAATTTGATGTTTTTGCTTAAGTTTGATTTATTTTAAAAGTTAGAAACCCGCTAATGTAGCCGGTCTTAATCTAGTTTAATATAATACTATTAGATATTTTACTTAGAAGCGTGGAATTTAAAAAACTAACTTTTTTTTTGTTTATGTTCTTTTCTATCAGATACATATTTTATTTAGAACTTGATTTTTTTCTAAAATATCGCAATTTTATAATGCTAAGAATGTATTTTTGCGTTTTTAAAGGATCGCAACTGAGATCTCAAATTTTTTATATAGAACTTGAAATTTTAAAAATATCTAAACAAAAATAGTTTCATATACATATCATCTTCATATGCCAAAACCATAGCACACACATATTTTTATAATGCTAAGAATGTATTTTTGCATTTTTAAGTTATCGACATAACCATAGAGTTATCGAGATATATGACTCAAATGTGTTCTTCTGTTACAATTCCACAAAACTAATTATGTAACTATCCATAGTTATTAAACATTAAACATAGTTATTAAACTCGTTGACCCTATAATAAATCTACATCATCACTTTAAAAATAATAGTAATTAGGATATTGTTTCGGATATCATGCTCGAACCACATGGGCCATCTTAACGCAACCTGGCAAACAACTCCAATTTTAAATAATTGGATAATTCAAGACTTGAAGAAGAAGTTATCTCTTAGAAGAAGAAGCTTCTAGAGATAAGAAAGGATATTCACAAATAAGTTTTAGATAATGATAAAGTATCTAGATAGAGTTTGTGTTTAACCAAATCCTAATAGACTTAGGAGATGTCCAAGTTCTATATAAATACAAGGGTCCATGGAATGATGTTCTAAGAGACTTAGAGAAGAGATTTAGTTTTGTGAGAGTTTCTAAATCTAATAAAGAAGTGTTGTTCTTTATAATTCTAAGTTCTAGCAATCATAACTTTGAATTGGTATCAGAGCTAGTAGGAGGAGAAACGATCGAAGACGGCGATCAAAGCTTCACGTATA
>VBRH01000350.1:25867-43038 GCA_014578085.1 Cardamine resedifolia | reverse complement strand
TATATATATATATATATTAGAATTGATCTGGATATGGATAAATACGGGGATACTCATAAAAGATACTATCTTAGTTGCTAATATATCTGAGTAGGTCTGGACATTAAGAGTAAAGGATCGGATAATCACAGATAAGGATCGAATAAGAATCGGATAAAGATAATTTGGATTTTGGATATTATTAACTAAAGAATTACGGGTAATAGCGGGATAAGGATAAGATAAAAGTAGGATCGAATAATTAAAGTAAGTACTCAAATGGGTAGTTTCCGTAATTAAAATCGTTATTCGAATGAATAATCTTGTATTATATTAAATGAAATAATTTTTGATAAATTATAGAAAATTTTGGACAATTTTATTAAATATCAAATATTTTTGAATAAATTTAGGAATATATAAATAATTTAAGAAATTTTCAAATTTATAATTATCCAAATGAGTAATTTGGGTAATTATCTAATCCGATCTTTACCCATTTAAAAAGAAGTTCGTGATCTAAACAGATAATTTTAAATACCTTTACCCAAACGGGTAATTTTTAATATCCTTACCCAAACGGATTCGGGATATCTGACCAATAATGTCCATGCTCTATCTTTGAGACCCGGTTATAATCTCTATGCATTGCGTGAGATCGTGATCATTTATTTTATTAAAATGTGTTGGCTTTTAACATAAAACATGAAAATCTTGACTATATCTTTGACGGAGGATAGACGTCTTACGACCACTGCTCATTAAATATGGTTATTTGATCATTAGAGTAATAAAACGATTTCACCAAAATTGGAGGTAGTGTATATTATTTAGATGATTATACTTGAGGTCTTTTAACCATTGACATTTTAGGATTTGTATGGGAAATTTCCAAAATAACCACTTTACTCAAAAATAACAAAATTTAAGGTGCTATTTAGAACACATATATTCTAACGATGTAAATAAAAACTCTCAAGACACAAGCGGCGTTAAACCCTCCAATCATAACACATTTGTTTTAACAATTAGTTCATCGATTATATTGAAAGAAAAAAATACATCAAATTTTTAAAAATATCAAAGAACATTTTATATCTCTTTCGTGACCGAAATCCTAAACAAAAAAAATAGAAAATCTGACCAAAACTAACGTAATCATCACTCCCATCTTATAAAGCTAATTTTTGAACCGATTTCACAAAAGATTTGTCAAATTTAGACATAGAAATTACTGAAGCAAATCATTCACAACAATAAAATATCCACGTTTCGTTTAGGCGTTAGAGCTTAACATACATTTTATGGATGCTAGCTAACTTATCCCCAGATCAAAAAGTGGTATCTAGAATCAAAACTCGAAAAAATAGCAAATTATTTGATGTTTAAATCAATTTTGGAACATTAGTCTGGATTCTGGTCTAATATTTTCTGATTAGAAAACAAAATTGTTGGTTTATTTATCTAAATATGTAAAATACGTAAATGACTGTTAAAATTGTAGGTTTGTATTTACGGTTTAATGTCGGTAGCGTCTTGAGATTTTAGTTTGAATTATTAAAATATACTATTAAGCATCACACGTGTTCTACATGCTTCTTGGTCAAACCAAACAGATAAATATAGTTAAATACATAAATATAGAGCCATATTTTAAAATTCTCGCGTATAACGTGGGAAGTTTTAAGATAATATAGTCTCGTATTACTTATACTCTGCCCACTATAAAATAGAAGGCATGCATGTAAGCATAGCACACACTACAACCTTCTCTCCCAAAGCAAACAGTAAAATATATTCCTCTAGTGAAGAAGATCAAGGAGCTAATAATATCCATGGCGATATCTTTTTTTGCCCAGCCTTTGCTTCTTCTCCTTGTGTCACTCTTTATTTTACCTGCCTTGAGCCAATCAAATTCCAAAGCTGCAATAGTAAGAATCGATTTGTCACTTTTTTTGTTTTGTTTTTGGTGTTGATAAAATAAAAAGACAATTACTTTAAGGTGTTGGTATAATTAATATATTTTCTTTTATGTAGCTGGTCATCAGTATCCTATTAAGGTCAGTGATGTGAAGATCTCTCCAAACCCGGTAAAGCGTAGCCGTGCCGATGATGCAACTATTACGATAACCGGTGTTACAAGTAAGTATAATTCCCTCTTTGTTGTTGTTGTTGGGGATGAGTTTTCTTGAGTGTTGGTGTGCATGAACAGGCGAAGACATCCCTGATGAAACAACTGTAGAGTTCCTCCTTACGGTAATGGGGATGCCGGCCTCTAAAAACAAAAATTACTCACTCTGTGATATAACGGCATGCCCTGTTACACCTGGCCCAGTCGTCCTTACTTTTCATAACTTTCTCACTCAGAAAGAGAGAAAAGCTGTAAGTAGTTTCCATATTATCAAAGCCTCAATTGCTTGGAACTTCTGATATATTATCTAATGACATTTTTTGTTTTTTTTTTTTGGAATACCTTAGTATTCATATCTTGCTGTAGTAAGCATCTTCGAGAAGCGTCAAGAGAAAAAGATGTGTATCGTATTCCCTCTTCAGATCAGAGGTGTGTCTCTGCTTAGTCAAGTTACCGAGTACTGAAACTATATATGTTTCTCTCTCGTTACTTTCCTTGTATGGTTATCTTTTACCGTTTTGTGTATCTTTCTGTATCGTCCAATTAATTAAAAGGGTTAATATATATACCCTTGATGACCGATTTCGATTTGCCTTTGTTTTCATTTGGTTTGTTCTCTCTGAATTGCTATTAATTGACTAATCATGTTCAAAGATTAACCCATTTGAACAAGAGAAGTTAGAACATAATCATGTTTAGAGAAAAAAAGTAAAGAAAACGGAGGAGTTGAATAAAAAACAGTTGACTTTTCTGAGAGAAATTATTAATTGACTAATCATGTTCAAAGATTAACCCTCTTAAAACACTTGGAAGAGATAATCATTTGTTTCCTTACAAATCAGATGCAAAATTTGGGTCGTAGATCTTACCTGTTTAGTAATCATCCGATTTAATAAATACAATGCGAAATAAAATGAACATGAATGTATTGCTGTTTAATTACAGTTGATTTTTAGATTTCATGTCATAAATAGACAATGTACTCACTGGCCTACTAAACAATTTTGTGAAACCTGACTAATTTAAAAACCAAAACGGCAATATCTTATATGCCAACTTACTCATTGCCCTATTAGTAACATGGATAGCCATTAAAAGCATATCTCTAGTGATTAGTATTTCAGATTACTTCTTAAGAGAAATCTTTTATAACATGAAGTACGATTTAATTATAATATATATATGCATCACTTTGCAGGATTAACAAGTTGTAACAATAATCATACTTTTCTATGTAATTAAACAAATCATTCATCACTTCCTTAAGACGAGATTAGATCCTCGACATCAAATCGTAAACACTATTTAATACTCACCAAAACATAACACCAAAAAAAAAATCAGAGCCCCCAGATTTTTTTTTCCCATATGGTGTAATGGAGCTTTCCGGGATCGACAAGAAACAACTTATGCGTTCGAAAACTTACGGTTATGATCGAATCAAAGATCTGTCTGAAGATGTTTTGAGATTGAAGAAAATCTCAAGATGGAGATTGATGTGGAGGAAGATAGTGATGAAGAAAAATAAGAATATTGATCATCGTGTTCGTTATGATCCTTTCACTTATTCCCAAAACTTCGAGAACGATGGAACTATTGCATATCACGATGATCCTGATGTGTCTTCTAAATCTTTTTCTACTCGATTTGTTGGCTCTTCCAAGGTTTTCAATCTTAGTTATAATTGAATTTTCTTTCTTGTAATCAATTTTGGACTCAAGTGTTTATAATTCCTAAGCTATACATCAATCTTCATTTAGACAAAATTTAGGGGAAATCAGTGGTAAAATAATGTTGAGTAAGAGCTTTTAGCATTTGCTTATGCAAAAAGTAACCGAAGAATTATGAATAATCATTAGTGGTTAATACCACAACAGAAGGCGATGACTACGTTTAATATATCTGTATACTTTTTTTCTTTTTTTAATTAAGTCTATACAAATGCTGTGTGAAAGAAATGGAAATAGAGTAGTAATTTTTGAGCGTCTGTTTTTGTTATTCCAATTAGAGAAATCACCTCTTACAAAGATGAAACATCATCTTGAGGAGTCACATTGCCAACAGCTTCAAGAATTGATGAGTAAGTGATGGCATCATACACAAAGCCTTTATCTTTCATCTCCCTCATCATTCTTGCAGCCTCTTCGAACATTCCAGCATGTGCGAAACATCCAAGAAGAGTATTATAAGTGACACCATCAGGCTTAATACCACAATGCTTCATCGTTTCAAACATTTCTATAGCCCGCCTTGCCACACCTGTTCTCGCAAACCCATTGAGGATGATATTATGCGAATTTATATCGGGGCTGCAACCGTTTTCTTCCATCTTTCTAAGCAACGAATTAGCTTCATTTACCATACCAGCCTTCACCATTCCTGACATAAGTGCGTTGTAAGCGTAAACATCGGGACCGCTTCCTTGGTTCTTCATTTCATTGAAGAGATCTACAGCTTCGCTAAGCTTCCCACATTTCCCAAAATGCTTGATCATCACAGCGTACACTCGAGAACTTACATTCCCGAAATTCTCTTTTAGTTCTTTAAATAGCTCGTTCGCAGCTTCATACCTTTTCGCCTTTCCAAGAGCGTTTATGAGGCTGCAATACGCTGCAGGACACGGTGGAAAACCTTTCTCATCCATCTCCTCGAGAAGCAACAGAGCTTTCTCTACTCTATTTGATTTACAATAACCATCTATAAGAATTGAGTAAGTGAATTCACTAGGGGAAACACCATCTGCTTTCATCTTATCAAACCAAGAACTCACGTACGAAACAGGGGCTTTCGACTCAAACAGAGCTTTAATCACAGTATTGTATGAAACAACAGTGGGTGCACATCTCCACATGTCCATCTCACTGAAGACCTTTGTCAACTCCTCCACTCGACCCACTTTACCTAAAATGTTCATCAGGTTGTTTAAGAACACAACGTCAGGAGTTAACCCATCTCTAAGCATGTTCTTATATAAACCATATGCTTCTTCTACCCTCCCAGCTTTGCCAAGTCCCTTTATCAATTCCGTGTAAGTATAAACAGTTGGCGAGCAACCTGATTGTTTCATCTCCTCGAAAAGATCTAAAGCTTTCTCAACCTTCCCTACCTTGAAGTATATTCCCAACAAGGTGGTGTACATTTTCTCTGTAGGCTGCATACAATTATCCTTCATCTCTTCAAACAACCTTATCGCAGAATCATAACGACCTAATTTTTCATAAGAGGATATAAGCGCAGAGTAAGTAATCGTATCTGGAAAACAATCACCTTCGTTACACATCTCAGTATAAACCTCATGGACTTTCTCGTGCTGTCCTTCTTGCATCAACATTAGAATTACAGAGTTGTAAGTGCTCGAAGTGGGTTTGCACTTGCGTCCTTTCGCCTGATAAAAAACCGACAAAGCTTTACTAACCATCTTAGCTCGACCCAATGCTTTCACAAGCTCAGAGAGCACAGCTGGGCTAACGCTAACATATGTGTTACGAACAACCTCTTGTATCGTTCTATACATTTCACCATAAAGCCTAGCTTCTTCAAGGCAACGTATCAAGGCCATGTAGGTGGAGCAATCATGCTGAAAGTTTCTTCTTTTACCAGCCCATTTGAAAAACTGAATCTTGACATTTATCTCAACGTCTATCTCAAGAATCGAACGAACTAATCGATGATCAACTTTCAGTTTAAGCACCTCCAGGGCTTTCTCAGCATCAGGTCCCCATTTGAAGATTTTCACTATCCTTATGAATCTCTCATCCAACATCCGCACTGACGGATCCTTTCTAGATAATTTCCATTTCTCTTGTGGCTTCTCAGATTCCTCAGGATTCGGAATACTAAACATCTGAACAATCTCATTTTCTGCGGAATTAATGGATAAAAACAAACTTTCAGGTCAAAAACTTTTCTTATTTTCTAACTCCAAAGAAGTGAAATTAGACTCTTTTTTGAAATCCCTTTTCTCCTAAAACCCTAAGCCATCAATTTCGAGAAGATCTTTCACTTATCGGCGAATAGGCGTAAAAGGAACAAAGTATGCACATTACCTGTTTGTTTAAATCTCTGAGAGAGGTGAGGTAGAGTTGAGACACTTCGTTTCGTGAAAATGGATCGACCCGATATATACACCATCTTCATAAACGGGTTACATGTAACAGCTCCACAAATTTAACTCCGAAAAAATTCAGACGTTGAGCAATCGTTATTTCAAGTCGCCGTCGTCGGAGGTTTTAGACAGAACACGGCTGAAAAATCATAAGAGAATAGGGTCAGAAGTTAAAGAAGATGCACGTGAGCGTCACGTGTGGTCGTAAACCGAAGCCAAACCCAAAGATTGTGGATAACGAGGCTGACAAGTCTGAGGTGGCGAGTTTTGATTGGTAAGTATGTCTACAAGGCACCGAACGATTTCAAAATTGCAGATATGCCACTGCCCTCTTAAAAAAAGGTTCGATCTTTTGATTCTGAATTTCGTTTTTCAACCTTGATTAGGAATTTAAAGATGAATCGAAGGATAATT
Organism: Cardamine resedifolia; assembly: GCA_014578085.1. Classification (NCBI taxonomy): domain Eukaryota; kingdom Viridiplantae; phylum Streptophyta; class Magnoliopsida; order Brassicales; family Brassicaceae; genus Cardamine; species Cardamine resedifolia. The sequence goes on along the minus strand of VBRH01000350.1, from coordinate 36,409 downwards.
TTCAATTTCCTAGCATAAATTTGTTTGTTCTTTGGGTTTTTTTCTCATAAAGGAAGTTTTTTTTTTTGTTTCTTTGGTGTTACTGTGATTTTAGGATAGCTCCATTTGCCACACATTTCCAATCTCCTAGTACTTGGCGTCGAAGATGGGTTTCCTCATAGGGAGCTCTTGCTTCGTCCCTTCGCTTCCTCTTCACTCCCGATTCCTCCCTTCTCCTTCTTTTTGTCCTTCTCCATCGCAGTTTGGGCTTGTGTGCTCCAGTAATGTCGCCAAATTCAAGCGCCGCCGACCACCATCGGCTTCTCTACACCGGGAAGATGAGTACGATGCTGCTTCCGTCAAGAGGAGGGCTTTTCTTCTTGTGGGTATCTCCGTTCTTCCGTTTTTACAGTTTCGATCACCGGCTCTGGCGGATGAAAGTGAGTTATTTTTTTTGTTGCTCTCTTTTACATTGATGGTACTAGTGAGTTGATGAGAATGCTCAAATGTTGCTTTTCTTATATTTCATTGCTGTGATCACTTCTACTATTTTGTTCCAGGTGAGAATGAGATTAAGACATCAAAGCTTAATCAAGAAACTGAGGTTTTAACACTCTCTTTAGACCTTTCTCAATTGGATTCTGAAACCTCCTCCTTCATTTGTTTTGGTTAGTTTTTAAGTGGTTGAGACTTTACTTTACTAAATCAGTATTGCTTTGGTGTATAGGTAGCAGTAAGTGAAGGAACATCCCCAAATCCATTTCTGTCTCTCCTAAATGGCCTAGGGATTTTTAGTGCTGGGGTTCTTGGTGCACTCTATGCACTGGCTCGGCAAGATACAGCAACTGCTGAAGAAACCATCGACTCTGTAAGCTACTCGCACTTAAAGCTTCTGCTTTACAAAGCAATTGTTTAATCCCATCGAGAAGTTTTAATCTTTATCATTTAGTCCGAGCTTCTATTTTTTTGTTTCGTTAACTTCCTGAAGTTGTGAATATCTCGCTGCTTGATTTGATCCTTTTTTACTTAAGCTACCGATGATAACCGTGACATACAGCTAAAGAAGCAGTTGAAAGACAGAGAAACAGCATTCGTTTTGAAGGAGAAGGACTTTGAAGCAAGACTACAGCATGAGCAGGAAGAGCGGAAAAAGGAACTAGAAAAGGCAAAAGAGGACCAAATGTCATTGATCAACCAGTTGAATTCTGCAAAGGATATGGTGACAGGATTAGGCCGGGAGCTAAGTAGCGAGAAGAGATTATGTGAGGAGCTTAAAGCTCAAATTGAAAGTCTGCAAAATACTCTGTCAAAGGCTGGTGAAGACAAAAAGGCACTTGAAACAGAGCTCAGAGACAAGCTTGATTTGGTTGAGAGGCTACAAGATCAGATCAACTTGCTTAGTTTGGAGCTGAAAGATAATGAAGAAAAAGCTCAACGTGTTAGTGCATCACTGGCAGAAAAGGAATCAGAACTGAAGAATCTCAAGTCTGCTTACACTCAAACTAGCCAAATTCTTGCTGAAGCAAAGTTAGAAATCAAACAGCTGAATGAAGAACTCACAAGAAATCAGAGTGAATTGGACGCGAAGAATTCTGCGATTGAGGAGTTGAACACCAGAACAAGAACTTTAGTGGCCGAAAAAGAGAGTTATATCCAGAAGCTTGATGATGTTTCAAGAGATTATAGTGCTTTGAAATTGACTTCCGAAACGCGATCAGCTGCTGATGCAAAGCTCATAAGAAAGAAAGAGCAGGAGATTCAGCAGCTAAAGGAAAAGCTGGATCATGCGATAAAAGATGTAAATGAGGATAAAGAAAAAGTTGCTGACATTACTGAGAAGTACGAAGACTCGAAGAGAATGGTGGATATAGAACTGACTAATGTAAAAAATTTGAAACATGAACTTGAAGGAACAAAGAAAACACTTCAGGCATCTAGAGATCGAGTCTCAGACCTGGAAAAGATGCTTGATGAGTCAAGAGCTTTGTGTTCAGAGTTTGAATCAGAGCTTGCTATAGCTCACGCAGAAGCGAGGGTAGCTAAAGAAAGATATAAAAAGAATCTCGATGAGGAAAAACGAAATGGTGAGATTTTGGCTAGTGAACTTGCAGTGAAGAAAGATCTTCTGAAGAAAGCTAAAGATGATCTTGAGGGGCTGACCCGTGAACTCGAAGAGTCGTCTGTCAAGAATCAGAGTCTCCAAAAGGAACTAGTGGAGATTTACAAGAAAGCTGAAACCACTAACAAGGAATTAGAAGAGGAAAAAAAGACGGTTTTGGCATTGAACAAAGAGGTGAGAGCAATGGAAATGCAGATCTTGATGGACGGTAAGGCGAGGAAATCCCTTGAAACAGACCTCGAAGAAGCAGTAAAGTCCTTAGATGAGATGAACAAGAACGCATCGACACTGTCACGAGAACTTGAGAAGGTGAATACTCATGCCTCGAGCTTGGAAGACGAGAAAGAAGTGCTTCAAAGATCACTAGAAGAAGCACGGAATGCAGCAAAAGAAGCTAAGGAAAACGTTGAAGATGCACATATCCTCGTGTTAAGTCTAGGAAAAGAGAGGGAAGTGCTAGAGAAGAAAGTAAAGAAGCTCGAGGAGGACTTGGGCTCTGCAAAGGGTGAGATATTACGCATGAGGAGCCAACCTAATTCTGTAGAAACAGTGAAGAGTACAGATGGCAAAGAGACAAGCGAGAACACAGTTACTGCGAAGAAAATTGTCAGGAGGAGAAAGAGTAGTACCAGTTCTTGACTGAGACAAGGTTATAATGATCAGAGCTTGCATCTCATATCATATATATAACTCTATTTATTGTTTGTAGCCAGAGTTAATCTTTGTGTAAATTTTGACAAGAGACAAATGGTCCAAGAGTTTCATCATTGAGATCATCACTGTTATGATGATAGGGAAATATAAACTGAGAAGATCAATGCTTTGCATAGGCTACTTATATCTCAATTTTGACTTCAAACCGATATGTTAAAAGATGAAATTACATTTATTCTACAATTAAAACAGAAACCCCTCAAAGAGTTTACAGCTAGCACCAAAAATGTTTCACAAGAGGCTGCTCAGTCTTCAGAAACAGTCGCAAGTTCTCAAACTCTCCATTAGATGTCCAAACTTCAAATTCATAAGAGACTGCTTTGTTTCATGGCTGGCCATGAGCCTTCCATGTTGATGAGAGATCAGCCACAGCTTCACCAACTGTTAGATAAAGTCCACTCAGACCCAATGACTCAATGATCTTGGACTTGTGTAGCTTTTCCATCACAGTCCCCACAGGATTCACCAGCACAAGCTATTTGAACAAGAGTTTGACAAAAATTAGTATTTTTTTTCATTTCATAGGTATGATCTTTGTTGTCAGTTTAAAATTCTAACCTGAAGTGATTGCTTCTCGAGCATCCTCCTAAGTTCAAACACCGCTTCTAGCCCGCTTGTATCTATCGCCGACACAGCTTAAATAATTCCACAAAAAAGAAGTATGAGCAAAGAAGACGGGTTGAAATCTCATGAACATAACTTAGAGAACAGAAGTTACCTGTCATGTCAAGAATTATGCATTTCAAGGTACTACCATTGTTCTCCTTTAGCCGAGCTTCCTCTTCTCTGATCCATCTCAAGATCCTGCAGAACCATAAACTCATTTCCATAAGTACAAAAAGAAACAGAAAAAGAAAACCGTATCAAGAAGGGATAAGTGAAGTGAGAAGACTAACCTTTCTTGCAGGTAAGTGCTATTGGCGAAGTACATAGGAGATTCAATAGCAAGAATTAGGAGGCCAGGAATTCTTGAAGCTTCTCGGTATCTTCCAAGACTCTGATATATTTGAGTCCCAGGGATATTCCCAAATTCTGAAGTGTTTGGCCGGGTTACATTCAACAAGATCTTGATAACCGAAACTCCCACCTACAACAAAAAAGAGTCAAACTTCAAGAACAATCTGAGAATTCGGAAACTAGAACCTTAAAGAATAGTTGTATACTCACTGCTATTGCTAGGCCAAGAGGTACAGAAACAAAGAGAACGCCAAAAAAGGAGCACATGCAAGTGAAGAAATCGAATTTATCAACTTTCCAAAGCTTGTAAGCCGCTTGATAATCAATGAGGCCTATCACCGCGGTTATGATGATAGCAGCTAGGATCACATTAGGAGTGTAGTAGAAGAGTGGCATCAAAAACAAAAGGGTCACAAGAACTGCTGCGGCCATCACAATGTTAGAAACTGCTGTTTTCGCTCCAGCATTGTAGTTTACCGCAGATCTAGAGAAAGACCCTGAAAAAAACAAAAAATTGGAGTCAAAACATTGTTCCCTGAGCCACAAGGTGAAAGAAAAATACGTTTGAAGTTAACTTTTAACCTGTTGTGATATAGCAAGAGGTGCAAGAACCAGCCATATTCATAAAACCTATAGCCATCATTTCTTTGTTCCCATTAACTTGATAGTTCTTCATAGATGCAAAAGTTCTCCCCACAGCAATCCCTTCCTGAAAAATCAAAAGTCAGGTCCCAAAGTTAACTCTGCAGTTTACAAAGGATCTAGAGAATTGAGAAAGCTTACCGTAAGAGAAAGAATCCCGGTGATGATACCGGTTTTGATGGCAAGAGCAAGATGAGTACCACTGAAGTACAACATGTTTGATGAAGGTGGATTCAAACCCTTTGGTAAATGTCCAATCTACGTTAAAGATTGAGTCTCTTTTAGTCTGAGTTTTCTTATATTTAGTTTCCACAGTAACATAAGTCAGTTTGGTTGAAAATGTTCTTACAAAAGAGATGGCTTGAGTCTTGGATCTGATGAGGAATACAAGCAGAGTTGATATAATAACTGATGCCAAAGGTGATGCAGCTGATATCCAGAAAAGTTTTGGCTTCCTCATGCTCTATATATTCGCCAAACAAAAACAACAAGAAATGTTAAATATACGACCCCAATTGTTAAAAATGGCTGGAGTTTTTTGCAAGTACACTTACAATGTGTCTTGTGGTTAAGAGAATGCTCAAGAAGCCAATACCCATCACAATAGTTTCCCAAGACCACTGAAATTGTAGGTAGTAACATTATTATTAGATAAGGATCTTTATGGTTTTTAATAGTTAATTATAAAGTTTTTAACAGTAAGAAAACAAGAGGAAACTAATGTTGACTTACTTCAGATTTGTGGTTTAAAACAGAGGACATGACAGGAATAAATTGCATTTTGCCAGTGAAATGAACAATTCCAAGAAGACCCTTAAGCTGTTGAAGTGACACAATCACTGCAGCACCAGCAGTGAAACCTACCAAAGTTGCCTTTGACAAAAAGTCAATCATAAATCCCAGCCTGAAATTAAAAATAAAATTGAATAAAATTAATTAAATTTATGAAACGATAAAGTGTTAATCCAAAGTTGCTGACCATAGAAAAATAAAACAGTGAAAGCACTAAGTTGTAGAAGGAAGCATCTTGGGAGGTGTAGATATTAAGTACATGTCACTTGTCCCCATCAAATCAAATTATATAGAATCTTGGTCCTTTTATAAATATATAAAAATATTATTAATCTCTTCTATGCATCATTACTAATTTCCCTTTCGTTTTCAGTGATAAGATCAAGAATAGAGGCTTACGCTAACCTGTGAATATATTCTACACTAAGAATACTAAACTCTAACAAGAGGCGTTACATATATTCTTTCACATGACCATTGCAGATTCTGAAAGAGTAGTTTGAATTTTGGGTTGAAAAATGTAAACTCTTTGGGGTAAGATTTGTACCTAAGAAGGCCAAGGGAGGCTTGGAAGAGACCAGCAAAGAAAGATGAAGTAAAAGCCAGTTTGAGATATAGAATTGAGTCTTGTGTTGGAGAAACACTTTCACTTAGCATTGAGCCCATCACAAGTGATGCTATTGAGACAGGACCAACTGCAAGATGTCTTGAACTCCCAAGAACTGAGTATATAAGTGGTGGCACAAAGCTTGAATCTGCATGCAACCCCCACAAATTGATTAATTAGACTTGATTTAGTTAATTAGTCTGTAATTAGGTGATAATGATCGATACTCACAAAGACCAATTATGGGTGGTAAGTTTGCTAGCTTGGCATAGCTGATTCCCTGCAAATCAAGTTTCACAATTAACACTAACACAAATATTTTGTAAGAAAAAAAAACATTTTTAATAACCAAAATTTTTGTTTGGATACACTCTAAGTGAACCCACTATGAAATTAACGAATTTAAAATATTTTTACATTTATTGAAAACATTGAATGACATTGAATAATCCAAAAAAAAAAACAAACACAAAAGTGTTTTTCTTGTTTGCTTTAACTTCTCCGAGTCCAAACCAGTCATCCCCACACTAGTCGACGATTAAATGACAAAACCTTTTCAACGCCTTTTATTAAAAAAAAAATTCAACACAAATACTTTATACTTGTCGAAATTGTTTTAAGAAAATTCTTATGATAGAACAAATTTTAAACTCTGTTTATAAAAAAAAAAAAATGTAATTTTCAATAACCATCTTTTAGAAAATGAGTTAAAATATTAAATCGACCGCAAAATAAAATGTAAATTTTAAGAAATTCCAAATGTTCCAAAAAAACTTTCCCTTTTGTCAAAAATACCCAGAAAAAAAAGGAGTGATTTTTATGAAAATTGTTACCTGGGGGATGGCGAGACTAGCAATGGTGAGACCGGAGATAAGATCAGACCTAAAAAGCTTGAGATCATACTGTGAAGCCCATGTGAATATTGGGAACAAGCTTTGAAGACCCAGAATCACTTTGTTTCTCCATGTCTGGTTCCTAAACCTCTGTAATGGATCATCAGGGAAGAAAACATCCGCAACGCGCTTTTTCAGTTTCTGAAACGCTGTTTCCTTCGGCGGTAGACAAACGCTGTGTATCTCCAAAATCGTTTCCCTTGCGGTTGCGGCGGTTCCATTGTTGGGTGACGACATGTCTTCTACTCTGTTCGTGCCATGACCCATGGTTTTATGAGACTATGAAATGTTTTCGAAAAATGAAGATTGAATTTTGTGAGGAAAGATGTTGCAATTGTGATCTGTATTTATAGACAGACACTTGGCTGTGAAAGTGTAGTTGGTATTATGGGTAATGGCAGTTTTTGTTTTACTGGTGACTTTAAAAAAAAATTCAAAAGCGAGTTATGTTTTTGATGTTTGGCTTTGTGAGGGTAAATGCGTCATTTAACTTAATTGACTGTTTTTTCTTCTTTTCCTAACAGTTAAGTGAGTAAAACGAAAATACAATAAACAGAGAAAAAGAAATAAAATACATAAGGAAATCATATTTTCTGTGGGGCATGGCATATGAACAAGAATCTGATGAAGCAAGAACACATGAATCACTGAGGTATGTATACATACATATAACGAAAATCATTATTAAGGAAAAAAAAAAAAGGAACTTAACTCGGTGGATCGATTTCGTCTGACCTGAAGTAATCAAAAGAGAGAGCGATGACAAAAATCATCAGTCTTTCAACAAATTTGTGATTCAGAAAAAAGTTCAGCATTTGGGAAATTGTTCACCGGAAATTTCTTTTAAGGTTGATGAGATATTCTTTTGATTATATGGGATTTCATTTATTATTAAGACTTTTAAAAACAGAGCACTTAGTCTTTTCCTATTTAAAACATTCCTTATATAGCACATATTAAAATATATTTCCTAACCAACATATTTGTTTTTGGTTTTCAGCATTAACAAATGTGTAAGTCAAACAATTGTTCACAATAAATTTCATTATGGTTGAGGTATACTGTTGATTATAAAGGATTTCTACCATTAAAAACAGAGTAATTATCTTATTCTATTTAAAGCATTCCTTATATAGCACATTTTAAAATATATATCCGAAATTAACATATTTTCTTTTAGTTTGGCTGCATAAACACAGTTGCGTAGGTCAAATTAATTAAAGCGGATTTTATGGTAATTAATCAAAGTATGCGTATGCGAATGTGTATGTCAAATAAACACACCTGTATATTTTTTTGACACTTGTAATTTATTTATTTTTAACATCTAGTACTAATTTATGGTAGTTAATGGACGTGTATTTTGGTCAAGCTTATTTGAATGTTTATAAATGTAAAATCGTGGTTTTCAGCTTTTTAGATAAGATTTCGTATGAAATAAATAGATTTCTTACAGGTTTTTTTTTTTTTTAATAAAGATAGATTTCTTACAGGGTTAGTACTTAGCACTATGACTATCCAATATTTTTCTCTATTGTACAAAGAAAACATATTTGATTTTGGAAAGAAAATAAATTTTGTTTTGAACTCTTGATTCGTTGACAAATTTTAAAAATGTTTCAAGTGTAGTTGACAGAATACAGTGTCAAGTAAAAAAGAAAAACAAATAAAAGACTTACAGACAACAGTGTTTGCGTGGATCAATTCTGAACGTTGATTTGTTGGGGTTATTAGGACAGTTGAATTTGGAAGACTGGTGGGGCCTCCACTTTTAATGGCTTCAATTTAAGTTTTAAGAAAAAAAAGAAAAAAAACTCGCTGGTGGTTAATGATATTAAACGTTAAATATTATAGAGCTCTGGAAAAAAAAAAAAAAGGAGGAAATCGTTACAAAGATTCCATGTTGATTCAAAATTACTTTTATCAATAATCTATATCGATTAATGTATGCTTTCCATACTACAGATTTTTTTTTGATGCACCTAATTCTTATCTTCTATCATGAATAAAAAATGATGATAGAAAGATTGAATGGTTCCCATATCTTGAAATATATATACACAGATCACTACAAATAGCTATGGGATCTTATTATTGACCAGAAATTATAAAATGCTATGGTGTTTAGCAATATTTGAATTGGTCACTACCTAAGCCTCACTCAGTATCCCGATATTAAACAGCCATTGAACAAAGCATTAACGGATGGAAAAAAATAAGTGCCCTCATGTTTTAATTGGTTAAACAGCTTTTTCATGTATCAGTAAGATGTGCATATGAAATATACACTATAAAAATATGGCCCAAGACACTTGGCATTTGATTCGAAGAGCAAATCCAACAAATGATTGGTATAAGAGAGTTTGGTTTTCTAACTCCACCCCTAAATACTCATTTGTAATTTGGATTGCTATTCATAATCGCTTAGCTACAGGTATAAACTGTTACAATGGAATTTAGGTGCAAGTGATATATGTATATTCTGCGGGGACGATTTGGAGAGAAAGGATCATTTATTTTTCTCATGTTCTTACTCTTCCCATGTCTGGTCAGCTCTTGCTCGTGGCTTTATGGGCCACCGGTTTACTTCAACGTAGGGTCTCTTATTTCTTTACTCTCGGACTCATCTACTCCAGGTCTTCACTTGTTTGTGTTAAAATATGTTTTTCAGCTTACTATTTATAGTATATGGCGAGAACGGAATGGTAGACGCCATGAAGAAACTCTGACCCCATCTTTAAAACTTACAGAAATGATTGATAAGAGCGTTCGAAACAGGTTAAACACAATAAAAAATTCACCGGCTTACGAAGGAGCATTGCAATATTGGTTTCAAAACCATAACAATTAATTTCACATTAATTTATTTTCTGCTATTTTCTTCAAATATTCTGTAAGCATCCGTCATAAAATAGTTTTTGAATAATCAAATATTGAACAAAGCATTAGCGAAGGATGGAGGAAATATTATCCCTTAATAGCATGCATTCGTTGGAGAAAGCTAGACCCAAATGTTTTGTCTTCTTAATATTCCCGTGCCGGATCTTTTCAACGTTATATACATCGTTTATGCTAGAAAATCCTCAAATAACTCACATTATATAACTGTAACACAATATGTTCATCACCTTGATTCGAAGATTTCATAGTATTTCTAGAGCAGAGTACTAATATTTGATATTTGATGATACAACGTGAATTATCTTTTATTGGAACGATATTTGAACTAGGATATATATTTAATAACAGTTAACAATAATACTTAAATAGCATATCTCAAATACGAGGGTGCTAGAAACTTTATGTAAGAAACTAAAACCTTAATTTTACGGAGTTAATCTTTGATAGATTGTAGTCAATTAATACTTATCTAGCTAGTGAGCATTTCAGAAAATTTTTATCTCGAATTTTAATGTACTTTGTAGTATGAAACAATGAAACCCAATTTCATAGTGTGGAATAGGTTCGGGATCAGGCATATTTATTTTTCACCACTATATTTTATTATTATACGGATGCAAGTTAAAATTAGTGTAGTTATCGGTCCATATACATTATCAGAAAAGATGATGAACATGCAATAGAAACAAATGTAATTAGAACCGACATCATATATAAGTTACTATATAAAGATATTTATACTCCAATAAAAACGTATCTTCCTAAAGAAAATTTGACTGGTATGATTTGTTTGTCTCAGTCTGTACATATATAATAGCAAGTGGCATATACATACTATAAGATGAACCACTGGAAGAGATCCATCTGGATTTGTAAGATTCTTCTTATCTATTCTATAATTCTATTTTCATAAAGTAATATGCACTTTAATTATCATC
>VBRH01000350.1:0-11809 GCA_014578085.1 Cardamine resedifolia | reverse complement strand
AAAAAAAAAAAAAAAAAATCAGCTACAAGAATCATTCTTGAAGCTTTTTACAAGAGGATGTATTTGTAACTCGATAACTCCTATGTATATAAAAAAATTACATACATCCGTACTTGAGTAAAATAGTAAATTGAGTAAATAGTAAATACCGGCTTCCATTTTGTTTTTTTTTCTTCTCCGATCGACGCTGAATCAAATACTATTAGAGATAAATCATAAATGTGGTAAGATTCGTTTCTTTATTGTTTTCCCTTTATTACTTGCTCTCTCCGGCGCTCTCTCTCACTCACTCCGGCGTCAGGGTTTTTGTGCTACTTCGGCTTGTCGGTAAGTCTCCGATCTTCAATTTCCCTTTCTTGTATATTCTCTTCTCACGGCTTGCTGCTCTGGTTCTTAGGTTTTTTCATACTGGTTTTGTGGGATCTTTTCAAGTTGTTCTTGCTATATTATCGTCTTGTGCGTGTCTGGAATTAGCTCCTACTTTTCGGATTTCCGGTTCTTGTGCTTTGCGTATGCTGATTTAGTTGGGGATTGGTTTCAAATTTCTTCTGCCATTATCGTATGACATTTGATCGTGGTTTTTAAGCCTGTAATTTAGGTTTCGGTGAGTGCTCATTCATATTTTCTTGCTTCCAGATTGTGTTCTCCTTTCGATGCTTCCATTAATAACATGTTAGGTTTGTTTTACTTTGATTCTGATCCTTTCTCTACTATTATTATCTTATTTTGCATTACAGACTTCTTTGTTCTGCTTATCACCTCTTGTTCAGGCCTCTCATGCTTTGTCGATTTTGAATGTGATGCATTCTCTATTGGCTGATCTTTGATTGCTTACAAATTAGGCATCCTTTTTTCAGGACCTCTTTATCACCGAGATTGGTTCTTAGCACGGTTGGGAATTAAAATCTTTTGCACGGTCTTGTAGGTACTCTAGCTTGCTTGTGTCTACTGAGATTCTCTCGACACTACAATGGGGGACTCCGAAAATGCTCAGCAACCTTCCAAAAAGAGAGCTGCTTTGAAGGAGCTGTCTCGTGACAATCCTGGTCTTGATGATGAAGATGACACTTCTGCACTCGAGAGTGGTACTTTCAAGACTGCAAGTGAGGAGGTGTTGGCAAGCAGAAGAATTGTCAGAGTTAAGCGCAGAGATCCTTCTGCCGCCGCACCTGCACCAGCATCCAATCCATTTGCTGGAATTCGTTTGGTCCCTTTTACTGCTCCTGCTCCTACTACAACTGCTGTTGAAACGAATAAACCTCTGTCTGAGTCAATTCCGACTCCATCTGAGGGAAAACAAGAGACACAGGATGATGGAAGATCTGATGTTACTAAGGAAACTGATGGCGACAAGAAAGACAAGAGTGAGGCAATTGATGCTGTAGGAAAACAAGAGACACAGGATGATCAAAGGTCTGATACGACTAAGGAAGGTATTGATGGTAGCGAGAAAGAGAATAGTGAGGCAGCTAATACTGGAGAGGATGGTGGAGCTGAAAGCAAGATTGAAGACAAGACAAATACGAAAACAGAAATCGAAGATGCTGCTGGGAAAGATACTGTAAAGGGTAAAGATGACAATGACAATACCGAAACTGTTAAGGAAACTGACTGTGTTGACAAGGATTCAGGTGGTAATCAGACTGAGAAAGAAGGAAAAGAAGGCGATGGAAAAGAAGGCGATGGAAAAGAAGACACAGAGAAGAATGGAGATAGTGGAGCCCTTAGCTCTTTCCAACAGCACTCAAGTAACAAAAACGCATTCACAGGACTTGCGACAGGTTTCTCCACTTCTTCATTCTCGTTCGGTTTGGTTCCACAAGAAGGTTCGACTGGCTCTGGTTCTGGGTCTCTGACTGAACAGTCATCCTTCAGCTTCGGCCTGCCAAACAATGGAAACTCTTCGCTGTTTGGTGCATCCAGTTCTACTTCCATTACCACAAAGAGTGCGGAAACTACTACTGCCTTCCCATCAAAGCAAGATGTTTCAGTGGAAACAGGAGAAGAGAACGAGAAAGCGGCTTTCACAGCTGATTCAATAATGTTTGAATATCTTGAAGGTGGATGGAAAGAGCGTGGGAAAGGAGAACTCAAGGTAAACATATCGACGGCTAATAACAGAAAAGCCAGGTTGGTAATGAGATCCAAAGGAAACTATAGGTTAATCTTAAACGCAAGTCTTTACCCGGAAATGAAACTGGCAAACATGGACAAGAAAGGAGTCTCATTTGCCTGTGTGAATAGTATAACCGAAGCAAAGAATGGTCTCTCTACATTTGCACTTAAGTTCAAGGATCCAACTGTTGTGGAAGAGTTCCGAGCAGTTGTTGAAGCTCATAAAGACAGTAGTAAAGCCGCCATTGTAGAAGCAGCAGCAGCTCCTTTAAAGACACCTGAAAACTCGCCGAGGGCTGAAGATGCTTGAAGGTAAAAATGGTTGAAACATTCGTCTTCTTGTTCCTTTGTGTTGTTGTCTTTGTTGTTTAAAGTTCAAATTTGGCAGAGAGAATAGAGATTACATAGAACACTTGAAGCTCCTTATGCATATCTTCGTATGAATGAGTATTGGATGTGACTGTTTTTATCTTCGTATGAACACTTAAAACTCCTTATACACGTCCGGCTTAATCAGTAGCCAATATATTATATATATATATATATATATAATATATATATGTATATTCCAAAGTCATGCAAAGCTAACAAGTAACAAATAGTAAAAGTTTATTCGTAACAAAAGTTACGAATAGTTTAACATGTTATGGTTGTGGAATGCATTATGGTTGCGCAAGGATATAGGATTTAGAGTCCACCAAGTCATGAACTCGTTATAACCTAATGTTCGATTCCAGTGTGTATAAAGTATAAACACTCGATCTGTGTGAACTTACTTAACTTAATCACCTAAGTTGTAGTCTTAAGTTCGTCACCGTGATGGAAGCTAACGAGTTTGTTCACCTATGAAATAAATCAGACGATTCGACAAAACTCTATTACTCAATATACTACATGTTATAGATATTCATGAGACAAAACACTTTATTAGTCATCCAACTGTTTTGTATTTATATTTCAAAGTATATTCTATAATATAATTTAGTTCAGTTAAAGTCTTATTCGTATTCAAAGGCATTCTAGTGGTATGTTATATTATTTATAGGGCATCACAATATTATTATTAGAGGGATTTTTTTTGTTAGTTAAGTTTTAAATAAAAATTATAGTTTTTTTTTTTTGACAATTAAATAAAAATTATAGGAAAGCGGATCTTTTAGTTTAACGGTTTCTCTATGTGTATATGCACGGGATTAATTTTCATATCTTGGACCAGTTATGTGAACGATTTTCAGTTTGACTGATTCAATTGGTCGCCATTGGTATGGTTTGGTTTTAATATCACGAAACTAATTTTATCTGTCAATACAACTGATTTTAGGAGGGGTTATTGGTTATGTCTTTTGTAAAGAGTTATAAATTTTTAAAAATTTGGTGTTATTAAATCTTGATTTACAAAGACTCTATTAAAATTATGTATTATTAATTTAATATTTATAAAAAAAATTGTTAAAAATCATGCGTTATTGGATTAATAAAAATTTCAACTAACTTTCAGATTCTAGTAAAGTTTATTAAATTTTAGTGTTATTGGTTGATTGGTTTGAAAGTTTTTTGTTCATCTCAAATAATTTTTAATGACTTTCAAAATATTACATGTTTGGGTGACATTCTCATAGACTTTCGGTTAAAATATGTAAAATGTTTTAAATACTTTCTAAAAATTTCTTAAATTCCGCAATCCTTATAATCATTACAACTATAAATATATCTCAATCCAATAGAAATTTTAAATATTACAATTCATTTATTATGATCAATATTCAACTTTTTTCTATTCAGTTTATACTGTTTATTCTATTTGTAATTTATCTTCCGTTATCGTAGTATCCCTTTTTGCTAACTTACCGATATTTTACGCCAAACAGAAAAATGCTTTCTAGCAGCAGCAAAACTTAGGGGTGGGCAAAATAACCATAATCGAAAAAATCAAATCAAACCGAACCGTAAATTTGTAATTCGGTTCGGTTTCGGTTTTGCTTAAAAACCAGTTCGGTTACGATTATAAAAATTATTTCGGTTTCGGTTTCGATTCGGTTTGGTTTAAAACCCTAAAACCGCAGTTTTTTTGAAAATATTTAAATTTACTTTTTACATATGTTTAAAATTTTAAATAAATACTTATGTTACCTAATTTAAACTTTTTTTTTTACAAAAGTACCTTAAACGGTTGCACAAAAAAAGCTTAATAAAAATATATACAAAAACTCTAGTATATAAATATCTTATATATAATTTAAGGTTTTGGATCATTCATTTATTTTTTATTAGAGTTTCATCAAATTATTTTTGCAAGCTGCATCATTAAATTTTACTTTCTTTCTCTTTAAGTTTTCTAATAGAATCGATTTTGAGTTTTAATTTTTCAATTGTTCGATTTTGAGTTTTAACATTTTACAAATACAAATTTAATTACAAATTTAATGTATTGATTTTGAGTTTTTAATTATTATTTTTATAAAATCATAAAATTATCTTAAAAAAGCGAAACCAAAACAAACAAAACCGAACCGAATTAATTACGGGTAAAACCATTATAACCGTAAACTAAAGAAAACCAAACCGTACCAAACCGTATTTCAATCGGTTTTTAAATGGTTTCATTTTCTATAGAACCGAAAAGCCGAACTGGAACCAAAACGTAAACCGAAATGACCAACACTTCCAAATCAAAGTCAATTATTTTGTAGTTTTTTTTTTTGGGTAAAAAAAAAGTCAATATTTTGTAGTTAATTCCAAAGTCTTATATATAATATATATGACCTATAGTCATAACTTATGTATTTGTTTCCTTCGTTTATCCATGGGCATGTGAACTTATATGATATATAACCTCATTTTAATTATAATTATTAGTTTCACATGCTGGCAACTGGTGCCTTACTTCTATCAAATTCTGGCGTCGAACCTGATACGTCTCTTAGACTTTTATGGCATGTTTGTTTCAACATCTAGGGTTCATTCTAATAGTCCATTTCAATTATCCATTTGAATATTGTTTGTTTTCATTTTAAAGTTTTCATTTGGATAATCACTCTTAATGAATTTTTGTTTGTTGCTTAATTTTTGTAAATTTTTATCTTCATCTCAATATTTTTAATAAGAAAATGGCTAAAATGCCCATAATTTAGTTTTATCATATTTAAATCTTAATCATATTTTTAAAATATAATATTTAAAACCTCAAAAAATAATAATATAATAAAAATGGAATAAGCTTAAAATAATGTTTTTCAAAAATTGTAAAATGAGATTTTCAGAAGAAAAGAACGTATAATCGCGGAATTAATTGGTTTTGGTCATTTTGGGCCAAAACCGTGAAACCGCAATTTTGTCAAAAATCGTAAAATGATGTTTTTCCGCCAAAACCGTAAAATAGTAATTTCAACAGAAAATAGCAAAATTGCGTTTTCCAACCAAAACCGTGAAATCACACTTTCGACGGAAAATCGTAAAATACCGTTTTCCCACCAAAATCGTGAAATCTCACTTTCGGAGGAAAATCGCAAAATGACTTTTTCCCGCCAAAACCATGAAACCGCAATTTTGGCAAAAATCGCAAAATATTGTTTTTCCGCCAAAACTGTGAAACAGTAATTTCGCCGAAAAATCGTAAAATGATATTTTCCGACCAAAACCGTGACACCGTAATTTTGGCGAAAAACTGCAAAATGACGTTTTCCCGCCAAAACCGTAAAACCGAATAACGTTTTCCTGTCAAAACCGTGAAACCGTAATTTTGCCGGAAAATTGTGAAATGTTGTTTTTCCGTCAAAACCGTGAAATCGCAATTTTGGCGAAAAATCGTAAAATAACGTTTTCCCGCCAAAATTATTATTTATTTTATACATTATTATTGATTTATATATTTTTAAAAACAAATAAAATTAACAAATAAAATAAAATTAGTTAAGTTAAATTTATCATTTGTCATTTTTGGATGAATCATCTACATCCAAATGATCCAATTTGGATCATCCAAATTATTTTGAACATTTTGCCTAAATTTCAAAACTCATTCAGATGATCCATATGAATGATCAATTTTTTGCGCTAAACAAACATCAATTTTCATCTCCATCCAGATAAACCATCTCAATGAAGAAACAAACAGACTCTTACTATATAATGAAGCACTAGTAGATGTTCCGCTTTTTCTGGATGGGGGTCTAATTTAAATTTTTTTTGATTATATCAACATTAGTTTTCTTGTTTATAATAAACTATATTAGGACCCGTCGGGTTTCTAAATATTAAAATAAATTATATTTAAGTAGAAACATTAAATTTAAAATTTGCTATTAATGATACATCTTGAAATATCTGATTTTATAATTTTCTGTAAAAATTATGATTATATAATTTATTACATTTTATACAGTTAGTTAATTCTTATTATTTTATGATAATAAATTTGTTAGATCTATTTAATTATTTGATTTATGAAACTAAACAGATTTATGTGTTGATTTAAGCCATTAAATTAGATATATTTATGAGTTTATCCAATCAGTTTACTCTATGATTTATTTAATACTATTTCAATTAAGATAATTAATTAGGTTGGATTACATTCATTCAATTTTTTCAATCAGTTATATCTAATGGACGGATTTCTAAATTTTAAAATAAATTAAATTTAACCAAAATCATGAAATTAATTATTTGTTGTTAATGATATATCTTAAATTATTCTAGGTAAAGAAGTATAAAATATGCTTAGTTAGAGATGATATTCGTTTACATAAGTTTATTTTTCTACATGAATAAATTATTTTAACTTTTTATTACAATTTAATTATTATCATATTAAAATTCTATACCACGTCTAGTAATTTTTGGTTCCATCTTGTGGGTTTTTTGTCGACCACTGTGTAAGATAGGTCAGGACAACATAATTGAAATTGAAGAACCAAACCAAATAAGACCAAAATAAGAGTATCAAATCTAAACCGACAAAAACTCAAATGGGTGAGACACTCCTATATCTATAAATCGAATCCAAACCAAATCGAGAACTAAATGGATACCCGAAATACTCAAAACATAATTATATATCCAAAAATATTAATTATATTTAGACTTGATATAACAGAATTACCCTACAATTATGAACCCAAAAATATCAACCTTTTAAGACCAAAATAACAAAAAACCCAAAAAAAAAAACCAAAATATATGAAAGTTCTTAGGTATACTTTGTGAAAATTTAACAAAACTTTATTCAAATTTAACCAATTTTTTTTTCATGATATTTCGTGAACCCGAACATGACTCGAACTCAAATGAAATCGAATCAAACTAAAATTTATAAATACCCAAATTGATCATAAGCCTCTACACCCAAAAATCTAAAAGATTTGAATCAAACTTGGATGCTCAGGCCTGTGAGATCTGAAAGAATAGATATGGTGACCGGCGGCTATGTTCTCGCTCATATCTAGGCGAGACGTTCTTCTCGCAAAATTTTTGTTGTCCCTTTGATGTCCTCTGATTCATATCTTATCTCGATTTCCTACCAAATATATTTTCTCTATATGTTTAGCGATAATATGAGATCATCTCTTGACACTCTTGCTATCACTAATTTGCCTATATGGCTCACTGAGTTGACGTTTATGACCCTCCCTGTGTTCATGCATAATTTATATTCTCTTATAAATTGCAAGTAGACAATAATCATCAGTTTTTGAATTCTCATTTCTTTATTTTTCTCACAATATATCGTCTCAAATTTCTATTTGTTTATCCTAAATTCCTAATGTATTTGAGGTTTTTTTGCACTTATAATTTTTTTACGTTCGGTTTCTTGCATTCAAAACAACCTAAAAATCTAATTCTATAATTTCATGTGACAACTGTGATTATTTAAAATATTGAATCTTATGCAATTAACTAAGTTTTATTATTTTAGGATGATAAAGTTATTGCAAAAAAAAATATGTGTTCATGGATCGATTTATTTAACCATTTGATTCATGCAATTAAATAAATTTATGTGTTACTTAATCCAATTAATTTACTCTAAGATTTATTTAACACTTAATCAATTAGAATAATGATTAGGTTGGATTATACTTAAATCAATTTTTTCGTTCAAATAATTAGAAGTGTGTAAAAAATTATTAGAGTTTAAATAATATAAATTTTTTAATTTGAAAATAAAATTTTAAATTTTATTGAAAGATATATTAGAAAAACGAAAAATCAAAGTAAACTTTTTTTCTTTTGATTAATTTTTCTTTTCAATTAAAGAAAACACAAATAACACAATTTTTTTACAAGTGTCAGAATCCAAACGATTGACGAATAGACGCTTGTCATAATATTTTTAATTATCATTTCTCACTAAAAATCTAATTTTATATTTTCATGTGAAAATTGTGATTATGAAATTTATTGAATCTCATGTAACTAATTAATTTTAATTATTTTAGAATGATAAAGTTATTACCAAAAAAAATGTATTCATGGGTCGATCTATTTGATTCGTTAAATTAATAGGTTTATGTGTTAGTTAATCCAATCAATTTACACTAAACTTTATTTAACATTTAACCAATTAAAATTATGATTAGGTTTGATTATAATTAAATCAATTATTTTGTTCAAATAATTAGAAGTGTGTTAAAAAAATTATTGAAGTTTAAAGAATCTCATGTAATTAATTAATTTTAATTATTTTAGAATGGTAAAGATATTACCAAATAAAAAAATTATGTATTCATGAGTCTATCTTTTTAACCAATTGATTCGTGAAATTAAATAGATTTATGTATTAATTAATCCAATCAATTTACACTAAAATTTATTTAACATTTAACCAATTAAAATTATGATGAGGTTTGATTATAATCAAATCAATTATTTTGTTTAAATAATTAGAAGTGTGTTAAAAAAATTATTAAAATTTAAATAATAGAAAAATCTAAATTCGGAAAGGAAAATTTTAATTTTATTGAAATAATAAGGTTTAAGATATATTAGAAAAATGGAAAGTAAATGTATTTATTTTACTATATAATTATTTTTTTGGATTAGTTTTATTTTCCAATTAAGTAAAACACAAATAACGCAATTTTTACACGTGTCATAATCTAAACGGCCAATCGACATGTGTCGTGATCTTGTTAATTATAATTTTGATACATGTCGAGCTCTCGTGAAACGCATCAAACTTTATATAATAAAATCTTTATAGTTAGTAAAATGGGATTAAAATAAATAAATAAATCTTTACATTTCTTATCAATGTAAAAGGGGGTTAAAATTCAAATGAAAACTCGATGTCATCATTCAAATGAAATTTTTTGTTTCCTCAATTCATAAGCAGCAAAAACAAATTGGTTCCGTTATTTTGATGTAAATATTTATTTGTGAACCGTGACTAAAAAATCTCGATTTCACAGCAAAAACAAATTGATTCCGTTATTTTGATGCAAATAGCCAAATAGGGATGTTTCAAAGAATGTAAGTTTTGGATTTTCCATCATGTCAACGTATGTTGATATTTTTAGGAATTTTGATGCAATTGCACATGTATTGTGTAGTTTAACAGTTTTGAGTTTTGTTTGTTCTCTTCTTTGAATCAGGGCTGCCTCAACATTTTTATGGATGATAAGAATTTTTTTTTTTGTAAATTTTGAAATGAAAATATTTTAATGGGTAGTGTTCAATTTAATTTTTTTGTTTCTATTTTAATTTCTTTTATATAAAACATATATAAAAAATGGAGCTCCTTAATTACTAGGACAGACTATTGGTCCCGAGCCGTCGCCCCTCTCTCGTCCCCTTATGAGCAGGCTGTCACGCATCTCCCCTGAATCGAGTCATGCATCTTCAAAATAAAAAATAGAGTTCCAATCTTGTGTGTCATTTCTAATGTTGATGGCGTGAAAAGCATGCTTTGGAGCAAAAGTGCGCGAAAACGACCAAATGACTAAAGATTCAAGATTTGGAAATTCAGACAACCGATACTGGTCTGGCGTATTAGTCCAGCCAGGACGAGCTTTTGGCCGGTACTAGATACGGCCACCTAAGAAATTAAATGATATTCTCTTTGTATTACAATTATTGATTTCCTGAAGTTTTATTTTTTATCAGAAATAATGATTTTATATATTTTAATTAATGCATTTTAATTAATGCATTTTTATTTTCTGTATTTAAAGTAATGTAGTTTTCTTTTTATAAATATGAAAAGACCCAAAAAAAATTATGAAACATTTAATTATGGTGTGATTGTAATTATTGAAAAATGAGAAATAGAATAAATAGCCAATGTGAGATTAGCTTTTTTTAAAAAAAATATGACAAATAATTAAGCAAATATATAATTTATTGTTTTCTTAATTTTTTTGAAAACCCCAGAAAATCATCTATTGTACATATATACCACTATAGTTACAAATTCTAGATAAACTGAAATAGCAGGGAGCCAGGGACAGTTTGTTAGGAATTTAAATCCCATTAATCAATTCGATTACAAGTGATACACAAAATTACTAGATCTCAGTCTGAGTTAGACATGAAATCATTAAGCGACGTGCTCATGTAAATTAACCACTTAAAGTTTATTAATAGAGAAAGACGTATACTAACATCATTAATTAATGACGAAAAATAAAATACATTATATTATTAATTATATAAAAAGACGCGTCGAGTTTAGTCTACAGCATGGGATCTATTTAAAGCACAGCAAGTTCTGCTTCAAACATCAAACAAGTTCAATTTTAAGGATCAAGGCTGAGTCTTTAAATTTGTTTTTGTAATGACAATCTCTGCGATGGGAAAGAAATGTGTGGTTTTGTGTTTAGCAATGTGTCTCGTTCTCTCAAGCTTCCATGAGGTTTCTTGCCAGGTAAGTAAACCACAATTAAAACATCGTTTGCTTTATTACGATATATATAGTATATAATTGAGTTGCATGCATTCGATTTTCATTTCAGGTTGACGGAATCAGGGATGTTATATCGTTAGACGATCAAGAGCCTGACGATGAAAATTTTCCATGTAAACAATATTAGTCACTCGAACTTAAGATTTGTTTTCTTAATATCTATAAATACCCAGGATTGAATATGAGTCCCTTTTTTGGTTGCAGCTATTGTCAACAATAACTTGGAAGAAGATCTAGAAGAGAGTCAATGTAATTACGAGCTTTCCTTATTCTTTTCATTTGTGTTGGCTTCTCTTTCTCTAAGACAGTTAAATATCTTCTCAGCTTCAATGAGCATGAGTGAAAGCGAAATCAGATGGGGGCAGTCCAGTGAATCGACTAAGAAGAAGATATCATCTGTTGATGTTGATACCTCAGCCGAGGTTAAAACAAATAATTAATGTTTGATTTGGTTTTAAAACTTTAGGTGCGTCTTAAAGATTCCAAAAATGGTGTACGTACTTTTTCTAATTAATCTCTGGTTTATGCACTTATAGTCTGAAGATTTAAGTGGTGATGCTGAAGGTTCGGGTATTATGGACAATGCGGAACGTGAGATGAAAGGTATAGCGAGGGTCAATTAGATGTTGTTAACTAATATAGGGTTAGCTATATATTCATTAAAGATGGACCGATGTACGTAGTCCATATATATCGGTGATCTGAATAAACAAGCCGGGTCGGATAGTGATACGAACCCATAGGGAGGGTAAGGCCAGTTCTGGAATTGGTGAAAGAAATCCGTGATGTTGA